>CM046044.1:15270807-15478393 GCA_025215565.1 Flaveria ramosissima | reverse complement strand
CATGAACAAGTAAAAACGACAAACACAACTCGTGCATATAATATACCATTCACAGGCATATACACAAAGCTAAATACATGTTCATTTTAGTAATAATACTTGCCAAATAATAACTTAGACCTTTAAGAACCAAAATTATATATTACTATGTATGTTACCTGTTATATATATTAATATTCTTCATTTAATAATAAATTTGTTAACAATTTAATGTTTGTGGAAATGATTAAGGGACATGCATCTCCACTAGATATTACAACACCACATGAAAACCAAAACTACATACATTCATATAATATATATTAGTAACCACACCCACATCTACACATACACACACACAACAGAAGCAATCGACATATATATACACACATCCAAGCACTCACAGAATTGCATACATACATAAACACCCATAGACTGCCAAACACAAATGCATTATGTAAACCACAAACTTACAGCTGAGATACATACACACACACGCAATGACATACGTACGGAACAATCCATGAAACCAACCCGTAAGATGAACATACAAGCACCGAGGCATAACCGAACATACACCCACATACACAAAACAGGTATACCATGACCACACCACCTGATCGTACCCCATGAACACACACATATATTATGAAATCATACACATCGCCATCGCGCACCACCCCATGAATGCATCGTCAAGCAAGCAGCACACACGCACCATACAAATATACATCATGCATATACAAGCTTATACTACAACGTACCTACAACCATCACACACATTGCTGCACCAACATGGTCGCACAACACACACAATTGCAGGCACATGCAACTAAATACACCCCAAACCAGAAACACTCCTGCCTCCGCATACATACTTACATGTATTCTCGATAACTAGATGCATACAATAAACAAACGGAACACCCAAACCAACCCAAAGTCGAACCTGTGCACGGGAACATACGTAGGAATCGTAACCCAAAAACTCGAAACCGTATTATTACGAACAAAGGTAACAAAACGAGTAAAAGATGATCATATCGAACGGAGCCGATGATTACGGCTGTCGAGAACGAAGTCGGTGGTTACAGTGGTTTTGGATCGACTAGACTATCGCGTAGCGATGACAAAGATCGTCGAGTGACTCGCGCTTGCTTGTGAAGAGGGCTGCGTGAGGATTTCTGGTGGAGAAGGTCGGCAGCAAAAGGAAGGTGCATGCTTGGTTTAGGGTTACCGAATGAAAGATGGGTTTCGGTTACTAATTAGGGTGTCTACATAATCATAGTGTTTAGTCTAATTATAGTTTAGTCCCTTTTGTTTTTCAAGCTTGGATTTAGTTTTTTTTTTTAGTTTTCTTTTTGTTAGTTTGTATTAACTTAGGATTAGCTAATACTAATAGGAATAATAACAAAATAACAGTAATATTGACCATTTCATTTAAGTTAAATGATTATTAAATAGCAGAGAAAGGTTAGATAACGGAAACAGTGTTAACCTGAAAAAGACGAGGTCTCATAGTATCAAATCTTCCGAAGCCAAAAGATCAAATATTTTGAAGCCAAAGATGAAGTCTTCTGAAACTTCAAAGACAAATTCTTCCAAAGCCAAATACTGATTTGTTCCGAAGACAGAGAAGACATGCTTTCTTTGAATCACCTTTTGGCAAAAGCTGAACAACTTTTCACTATATATTCTAAAGACTCACCAACTTATATGAGTTGGTGAAAAGTCCTTACTTTTGTCAAACTGTAGATTATAGTATTTTGTATGTCACTTTCTACTCTTCTACTTTTATCCTTTTTGTAATAGATAAGGATGTGAGCTATGCATGTCATAGTCACTAGTCAAAAGACAATCTGTCTTTTGACTTTACATTGATCTTTTTGTCTAGATTAGTGTTTCTAGCTGTCCTTCAAAGTATGACCAGCTGTAGGATGTAGTATAAAGTTTCTTAATTACTTGTATCTTAAGATAAGCTTTGTAACACTTGTAAGAACTTGAGAGGATTATACATCATTCTTGAAAATCATATTTGGGTGTAATTGTTTATTGTTCTTGTTACTTGTGTTCATTTTTTCATCCTAACTGGTTCCCTATTTAATCTGTTAAGTGTTCTAAGTATCTCCTCATTATGAAACTATTGCATTGACCCCCTTCACCGGTCCTGTAGAAGTTGATGAATCTTTGGCTCTCTTTTTTACTTGTTCTTTTATGTCTCTGCCATTTGAAACTTCGTTAGCTCATATTGCGACATTCGTCTTATTTCGGTCTTCTCCACCTGAGATCTAATGGACGTCCGCAAAGATCTTCAAGCAAGTTTGAGTAAAAAGAAAGTTGACGCAAGCAGTGATTCTTACAGCTTGTTGAATAATCAGGAAGGCTAGGAACGACTGAAAATTCAACATAAACCGCCACCAACCGATCACGCTAGTCGTCGAGAAACAGTAGTCTCTGTCGAGTGCGTCTAAACCGATGCAGTTCGGCATTGGCGGTCGACGACAATGGATGGTCGGTGTGGTGACGGTCCGGGGAGGTGGTGGTCGACAGTTTTGGGCGTCGGCGTCAGACGGCGGCGGTCAAGATCGGCGACGAGCGGTGGCGGTCTTCAGTGGGGGGCGTCGGGGTTGGGCAGCGTCGGCAACGTGCGGCAGTCGGCGGTCGGGTTAACCGGCGGCAGGAGGTCAGCAGCAACCAGCGGCGGCGATTAGGGGCGGCGACGGTCGGAGGTCGGGGGCGGCGGCGGTGGTCGGTGGCGGCGGTCGGGGGTCGAAGGCGTCGGCAAGGGTCATCTGTAGTGTTGGTTGGCGATGGGCGGGGTGGTAGGCGGCAGTTGGTGGTGGAGGCGAGGGTCGGTGGAATTTGAAATCTTTCAATATTTGGAATGATTTTGAAATCGTTTATTTGAAGGAATTTGATTTAATTAATTTCAATTTCAATTCCAGGTTCTTTAGCAATCAAACACGTTAAGAATAGAATTCAAATTCCAATTCTAACGAATTCCTATCAACCAAACACAATGACCAATGGAATTTAGATTACAATTCCATTAAATTTTATTGAATTTCTACATATCAAACGCTCCCCATATTTTTAAAAGTCATAAATTAAAAGGGTGCACTATTATTACCTACCTCACTAGTAGCTTAGTGGTTGTCTTATCTGATACTCATTGCAACTTTCCTTGTTATTATAGAATCGGTTTACGATAACTTCGTGTTGAGTCATGTTTATAAACACTAAAATAATTCTATTTATCAATATTGGTTTACAATAGCCCTCTTTCACTAAACAATCATCAAAATGTCTTTGTCGTTTACTTTCTTTTATGTAATTTAAAATTTTTTATTTAGAAAATTTTAAAAATGGTTACCATAAAATGTACATAAATTTCTCTAAATCTAAACGAATCATTTAGTTAATCATAAAGATTGTGAGTTTGACCCTGCCTGTGTTCACGGATTGATATCTGGTTCTTACAATTACTACATTACCCCATATTCATCAAGATGCTTAGATCCTTATCATGGAGTAGAATTAAGTCCACTTTCTCCAAGAAATTTCCTTTTCAAAGAGAATTCTTGCTTTGGTCATGATCACAAAAGGGTAATGTAATTTTCAAATGATGTTTATGATCATTGAAGATAGCATTAAGTCTGAGTCGATTCGCTTTCTTCACAAGATCACAACAATGGATTGATTTTGATTTATTAGATCTCCCACATATTTTAAGTGCTTTATTATAAGCGCTACCTACTTCACCAATATGTATAGCAAAATCTCTTCAGTTGATTCCAAAAATTAAACCATTCTTTTGTAAATACATTATGCACACTTTGGACTCACCATTATATACACATAAGTAAAAGAAAAATGCTTTATCAGCTTTCACACTATACTCTAACTGGTTATCATAATTATCAAACCAAGTCGGGCAAAAACATCGCACTTCAATCCCTATCGTTTTTTTGGGAAGTCATGACCTCGTGGTTGGCAAGGTCCATTAACTCAATACTTTCTCAGTATCTCATCTCTATTATCCGGGTGATAATCAAGAAATTATTTTACTATCGGTGAAATCCCAAGGAAGATTATCCAAATCATGAAACTAGGTCAGGAAGATGATGCTTTTGGTTTGAAAGATCTTTTCATAGTACCTAATAGGTAACAAATATACAATTCAATATGACATATCAAAACTTATCTATTTCCAACCTACGAAGCAATTAAGTTATTTAGCATATCAAGATTAAGATGAAAATTAACATACATATAGTATGACAATTCAATCTTGAATATTTACTGCCCTATGCCCATACCAAATACAAAATTAAGATAAAAACATGCCATGGATCCCAAAATCAAATAATTGGATCACATAATCAAATATCAAGTTAGTTTTGAAAAAAGCCATACACAATTATTTCAGACTGAAGTGATTCCCGTGAATGCGATGTTTTCTTTACCATAGAACTAGCAAAATATTATGATCTCACAAAGAAGAAATAGAGAAATGATTAGAACAAACATGATTAAACACTTTGGTGTCGTGATTTGGATTTGGTGTGTGAGTATTTTGATTACTAGAGGTGGATACAATTGCTATTCAGTAGGCTGTAGGCATGTAGAATGCTCTAATTTTCATATACGTCAATATACTGTTCATTGAAATCTATGATATGGGCTTAAAGTAGGCTCTTACGTATCGGGTCATTGGGCGCCTTTAGAAATAGTCTGTGGGTGCCTTCTCAAAATACACTTAATATTTACTTAAAATTTGTAAGCCCGAAACCATTTGAGTGGTGTGGTCAGTGGTGCACACCCTCCCTCTGGCCTAAACATAAATCCGTTACTAATTGTAAATAGATTTAAAAACGAGGCCCTTGATTGGTCAGTTTTCAATTTTTGATCGTATGATTTCGTATTTTGGTGCATCTAGTATCTTGCTAGAAGGTTTTTGGTATGAATAAAAGTTTATTGATAGTTAGAAAAGATTAAAAACCTTATTGACAAGGTATAGATTTTAAAATAAAAGAGTGATTCAACTATTATATATGTAATCAAAACGAAGCTTGTCTATCCATGGTTGTGAAACAAAGATATCTGCACATTAATGCTCTTTAATAAAGATCCTTTTGAAAATGATTATCATATGTGAAACTAGAATTTAGGTTGTTGCATATTAAAAAGCTTTTATTGAACTAAACTTTAATATTACTCTTTGAAGTTGCATGTTACGGTTTCCTATTAAAAAAACTACTGTGTGCATATGTAACTATGGTCTAAAACTTAAATCAATGTTTTCACGTTCGGATCGGACCGGCCAGTCCGACCGGGATTCGGTGCTGCCGGCGGTCTGATCTACCTTGGTTCGTTTTGTAGTTCAAGAACCGGCCGGTCGGAAGCGATTTGGCGATCGAACCGGGATTCGGTGAACCGGTTGGCTCGGATTTGAACATAAAAGATTGAAAAATGTTGGAGATCTGAAAGGAAAAGGTTGGATCTGCTGCAACAATCGTCGGATCTGCTGCAACAATCGTCAATGGAACCAGCGGCGAGTCTGGTGACCCTCCAACCGACTAAACCGTTTAGCAACAGGGGCATACTATATCTTCTCTTTCTTGTTCGACCCTTAAATCATAGTTGATAGCAAACTTGAGGTGAAAAAAAGGAAGTTTGTATTATCAGATATTGTTTTTCTTTCCCATCATGGGTGGTTGCAGAGAGAGTTGAAGATGAAAATGCTTTATTACAAGTGAAGAAAAGAAGAGAAAACCCAATAAAAATATGGATATTGATAGAATGGTAAAATTGTAATTATATTGATATTGACTACAACAATCAACAAGTACTTAATAATAACTTCACATGCTCCAATGTATAATGTTACTTACTTAAATGAAATATAAATTTAGTATTTTTATATTAGTAAAATGCCCTTTAAAAAGATTACTTGTAAATTTCATTAAGAATACTTCTTAGTAATTATGCACTTGAAATTGGAATTGGAAAATTTTTCATACAAAATTCTGTTTGGTTGGTCAATGTATGGAATTAGAATTGAAATTTTTTTTCACATTCATAGGAATTTACATTTCTTACACTTACCCATGTAATGTTTTACAATCCAATGTAATGTTCAAAATAAATAAAATAAATCATTACATTTCATCATCCTGTTTCGTTACCATATAGGAATGAAATAAATCATTGCTTTATGTTATTAGTTAAGTATGAAAATATGAAAGAATAGAATACAAAAGTGGTTATGATAGTAACAACCAATGGTGATGGTGGCCAGTGGTGGTTGCCGGTTACGAGGGTTGGCGGTGGTGGCTGTTGGTTGGCGGAGACGGTGGTGGGCGGAGGTGCTGGTGACAGTGGGGGTGGGGGTGGTGGCCGAAGGCGGTGGTGGTGGTCGGCAGCGATCGGTGGTGGTGGCACCGAAGGCGACCGGTGGCAGGCGATGACCGCTGGTGGCGGTGGTGGCCAACAGAAGTGGTGGTGGCCAGTGGCGATCGATCCAGGTGGCCGGTGGTGGTTGGGTGGGGGGGTTGTGTGGTGGGGTGGGTGGTGGTTGTTGTGGTGGGTGGGTGGTGTTGGTAACTAAGAATGGAAAAATGATTGGAATGAAAAAAAGGAGTAGTGGATGGAATGAGTTCGAGGGAATTTAATCAACTATGTAATAGTTGATTTCATTACCTTCACCAACCAAACATGTCTTTTATCATTCACGCTCAATGGTTAATTTCCATTCCGCCCCTCATTACTACGTAACGAACGCTACCCAAGTGAGTGCCATGTATAACTTCTCTATCTGTTTTCACGTAATTTTTTATTTAATATATAAGAAATCTCAGTTTGACTTGTGTTAACCGAAATTTAATGCTATTGTTTAAATCACAAAATGTTAATCCTATACTTTTGTCGAACTTGTTGGTTGACTTGGTTCTAACACTATGTTAATCAATGCAAGAAGCCCATCTCTTAAAGAATAAGAATCATTCATGTAAAATTTGAAGTGAAGTATGGATATTCACGAGTTGAGTCGAGTCGAATCAAACGGATCTTTGCTCATGTTTGGCTCGTTTTCAAACCGTACCGAGCTGATTGGCTTGATTACAACCAAGTGGAAAATCGGACGAGCATTTTTCAAGCGTTAATTCTTCAATTGAGCGTCAAATGAACACAAACGAGCAGCAAACAATTTGTACAACTCAAATATCTTATGTATCATTCGATTTATATTACAATAAGATGGTGACAATGTTGGGTCGTAGGTTTTTAATGACTTAAAAAGCAGTCATATTTCATAACATACCATTTTCACGAATGAAAATAAATTGTGGCTGACGATAAGGCTAATACTATAGCTGTTGAGCTGGTGAACATATTGTAGAGAATGATACATGATAGCGGGTGATGATCAACTAAGAGTAAGAGTAAGAGCAGGGTAAAAAATTGTCTTCTCTAGAATTAGAGTTTCACTTTAATTCTTAGTGTTAAATTTGTATTTGGTTGATTGATCTATCATGTATTAATATAACTAGAGGGTGTCCGCGCAATGCGGTAGGGCGACATTTTACCCGACACGTGTTGTTATTTTTTGTTATTCTTGTAGTAATTTTACAAAGGTCTATTATATTCTTTCTAAGCTAAAATTTAAAACTCCAAATAAATGAGTTTTGCATGACGACTTGTACATTTACGCATTAAGTTATTGTAACTCACAAATACATATCGGTTCAGCAAAAAATTTACACCAAAACGCTTAAAAATAAACAAGTTACAATTGTAGTCTCAAAAAGTTTTTAAACATGATATATTAAAATATATAACTGAAATCTTAAAACAAATTAAGTTATTTTCAATTACGGGTAGATAATGTAAAATTTTATGTAAGTTACAGTAAGTGTAAGGTTATTATTTAACTAACTGTAAGGGATAATCTGTAAATAATATTAAAAATACTATTTTACCCTCAAAAGTGGTTGTATCTTATGCATTGAGTAAAGTAATTATTACTAATTTTATGGTATCTTAAAATACATATCTCATATGCTTTATATATAGTATAGATTATATAGACCTGTAAATGAACCGAACAAACACGAACACATAATCGAACATGATTTTTTGTTTATGTTCGATTATTAAGAAAATAAAAATATTCTTCATGTTCGTTCGTTAAAAAGCTAAATGAACACTTAACGAACATAAACGAACACAAATAAACAATAATAAACGAACAATGATAAACAAGCACAAAAAACCAACGTTAAATGACCATTTTGGAAATTTTAGTTGTATTAGTGTAAATTGAAATCTCACTAAACTTATAGATTTCTAGTATAACATAATACACTTATGTTTCATATAATAACACATAATGCCCTTTTATTAATATATTAATATATATAAATAAACGAACATAAATGAACGAACGTAAATAAACAAACATAAACTAACATATATGAACGAACATATATGAAGGAAAACGAATGAACAAAACATGTGTTCATGTTTGTTCGCTTAACTAAACGGACACAAATTTTTTATTCATGTTCGTTCATTTACTTGATAAACGAACATAAACGAACTTCCCGCCGAACAGTTCATGAACATTCAGTTCATTTACAGGCCTATAATTATATATTTGCATAAAGCGGATCAAATCTTGTAGAGTGGTATGTTTAAACTATACATATAAAAAAAATAAAAATTAATTCGAGCTGAACCGAACCGAACGAGCGGACCTTTGCTCGTGCTTGGCTCGTTTACAAACCGACCTGGGCCAATCGACTCGTTTACAACTGAACAGATTTCGAACGAACATTTTTCGAACAAATTCCGAACGAACGTCGAACGAGCGAAGAGAGACGAGCGCTTTGAACAACAATAAAAGAAAGTAATGATTTTACGCAATGTTTTCACGCTCGGATCGGACGACCGGTCCGCCCAGGATTCGGTGCTGCCGGAGGTTCGATCTACCTTGGTTCGTTTTGTAGTTCAAGAACCGGTCGGTCGGAAGCGATTTGGCGATCGAACTGGGATTCAGTGAATCGGTTGGCTCGGATTCAAACATAAAAGGTTGAAAAATGTTGGAGATCTGAAAGGAAAAGGTTGGATCTGCTACAACAATCGCCAGACTGCTGCAACAACCATCGATGGAACCAACGGCGAGTCCGGTGACCCTCCAACCGACTAAATCTTTTAGCAACAAGGGGCATACTACATCTTCTCTTTTTTGTTCGACCCCTTAAATCATGGTTGATAGCAAAGTTGAGATGAAAAAAAGAAAGTTTGTATTATCAGATATTGTTTTTTTTCTTCCTATCGTGAGTTGTTGCAGAGAGAGTTGAAGATGAAGATGCTTTATCACCAGTGAAGAAAATGAGAGAAAACCCAATAAAAATATGAATATTGATAGAATGGTATAATTGTAATTATAGTGATATTGACTACAACAATCAACAAGTAAGTACTCAATAATAACTTCACATGCTTCAATGTATAATGTTACTTACTTAAATAAAATATAAATTTAGTATTTTTATATTAGTAAAATGCCCTTTAAAAAGATTACTTGTAAATGTCATTAAGAATAATTTTTAGTAATTATGCACTAGTCCGGTTCACAAATCCGGTCCGACCGGTTCAACCAGTAAACCAGTAAGTCATCCGGTTTCACGCCCGATCCGGTTTTGAAAACATTGATTTTACGTAAATCATATATAAAGATTCATATAATTACCTTTTAAAATGTCATTGTTTTTAATCTTACATTTTTTTTTGTACACAAATTAGTCTTCTTTCACCTACTCATCTTCACCAATAGTCAAAGGATCATTTTTGTAAATTAATTTGAACAGAATTCAAACACCACCAAACACCCAATTCACTCTTCCAAAAACCCTAACAAAAGATTTCATAAACCTTCGATCGCACTGTAAACATCATTCTCACAATCCCAAAAACTCAACAATTCAAGTAAAAAAATCGATCAATTTGATGTAAAAACCTTTACACCTATACACACAATCATTTCACACATCGCGATATCTTTATATCTGTATACTCTCTGTTGATTCTACTGATCGCCATTGAAAGCCTTTTTAAGTTCTTGTGCAGTTTGCATTGGGAATATGCCTAATTCGGGTCGGATCCGAGACCGTAAGGACAGATTTTACAGTCCACCAGCGATGAGAAGGTACAATCAGCAACAGCAGCAGCATAAACAGCAAGTACAACCCTTAAAGCATCAAGAAAAGAAGGAGCAACCCCAGCGTTTGATGACGAATTTGGATCGTTTCATGAAGCATACTACTCCAATTGTCACTGCACAACATTTCCCCAAGGTATTCAAATTCCCAAATTAAGTTACAATGATTTGTATTGTATGCTGGGATATGTGTAATTGATAAATTGTATTGTATGCAAGTTATTTGAGTTAGATAATTTAACTTTTGTTTTAATGTTTTTCTGTGTGAATTTAAACTGTTAACTTGAAAATGTGGAATTCTTTCTTTGCACAGAGTATTATATACATTACAAAGAGGATATGTGTTATGTGTCTATGTCAATATGCATGAAATGAGGTTTCTTTGGTGTGTTTTATTTTGTTAAGTGATGTAAGAAATATGGTCTTGATTTGTGGTCATTCTGAGATATAGACTAGCATGAAAGGATGGAGGAATGGTGAAGATGATTACCACCCGTACTTCTTACTTGGTGATCTTTGGGAGTCGTTTAAGGAGTGGAGTGCATATGGAGTTGGAGTTCCTCTAGTGTTGAATGAACGGGATTCGGTTGTCCAATACTATGCACCATCGTTATCTGCCATTCAAATATATGTTGATCCAACCACACCTACATCAAGCATAAGGTAGTTTCTCTCCATTTAGTAAATATCTATGTTCTTTATGTGTATGCACCATATAATACCTGAAGGAGATTGCAATATTATGTTTCGTTATGTGTAGACAGTGAATACCATGCTTGTCAGTTCATGACCAAATATGAAATTGTTTTGTCGATCTATTATACAGACGGGCAGGTGAGCATAGCAACCATGAATCATCTAGCGGTGATGGCAGCAGCTACGAGGCAGGTGGACCGCATGCAGTGGCCATAAAAAATTCTGATGAAAGGACAGATATAAGGAACCCTCCTGGCCTTTTAGTTTTGGAATATTTTGAACACGCGTCACCCTTTCAACGTGAACCACTCGCTAGCAAGGTAAGTCATTCAACCATGCAAATTTCTTTTTCTTGTTTTTGAAGTTTGATAACTTAAGATTAGCACTTTACCCTTTATCATCATCAAATAGGACTTTGAGTTCTAAGAAGTTATAATGTGAGAACAGGAAGGTTTGATTTAATTATAGGAAGGTTTTCGAGTATTTTTAATATTAAATCTTCAACAATATATAAGAATGTCTTTTTCTCCAACTATGACACTTGAAATAATTTGAATTTGTCAAACACTCAAACACCTTATCTTATCATTACAAGTTACGAATTTATGTATAAAAATCTCATCGAATATTTCCTGGCATTCCTGCAATATGTGTTGTCACATAAGTTCCTCATTATCACATTAGTTTCACAAAGCACATCAGTACAGCTCCTAAATCCGATGAAACTTTTATGGGTGACTAGGGTGAGTATCCATGTTTTAGGGCTAGTGGTGGATCCACAATTGTAGATTAGGCTATATGCAGTATTTCACAAAACCTTTTGAACAATACACTAATGTAACAGTTTTTTGTTCCTTTTAAATTACACACCAATACGGTGTTTATTTGGAGTATGCTTGTACAACATAGGTCTGCCCATGATTAGATGTCCAAATTCATTTGATTTTACTTGTTAGATATCCTTATTTGCAAATAAGTGGGGATGAGATATATTAATATACATGATCACATACTCATTTTCTTCCATAAAAATACCAATGCATAATAACACTTAACAGTACATTATTATATTGAATATATGTTTCACTTACAGATCTCAGATCTTGAATTAAAATTTCCCGAACTGAATACCTATAGGAGCTGTGACCTAGCTCAGTCAAGTTGGCTTTCTGTGGCTTGGTAAGATTTCTTCTTCATAAAAAAGTCTTTTTCCCTGACAGTCTTTCAATCTGCAGTGAATGCATGATGCTGTTACTTCAATGTGCTCTTATCTTTTTGATCAATTTGGTAATGAAATGATTATTTCTGTATAATTCAGTGATCCATGTTGGTACCCTTATTTTGTAGGTATCCAATATACAGAATACCTGTGGGTCCATCTCTCCAAAATGTTGATACAAGTTTCTTGACTTTCCATTCCTTGTCAACACCGTTAAGATGTACGTCCCACTTTTACTGCTTATTACTTTTGTTTTATTTTTTTTAAATGAGTATGGATATTATTTTGTAATCGTGTTAAAAAAGTTACAAAATTGTTAAAAGTTAAATTACTATAGTAATAATAGTTATTATTATTTTTGTAATCATATCAGCCATATGTTATTTATCAGGATATAAAAATTTAGCTGCATGATCATAACCTGCTACCCAACCCATCATTTGAAATGGTGTCGGTTGACTATCCAGGTACAGATGGGAATTGGGTGCACCCTCGTGGTTCGACGGCTAGGGAGGTTCATGAAGCCCGAATGCCATGTCAACTCTCATTACCGATTTTTGGTCTCGCTGTTTATAAGTTCAAGGATTCTGATTGGATCAAAGGTGGAGTTCATGGCAATGAGAAAATAAAATCCCTCATAAATTCAACAGAAAACTGGCTCAGCAATCTGGATGTACATCACCCTGATTATATGTTCTTCAAAAATCATTAAAACAGGAAAATGAATATGATAATTTTGTTGAAACTAATGTGATAGTTTTTGTTTGGCTAAGGTTTAGTTAAACGATGAAACATGTGGTTTTGATAGTATTGTACAAACTTGATCAGTATGTGTAACTAATGATTTTGTCTAAAATGGAAAATAAATTTTGGCATAAGTTGTGCTTTATATCATTCATATATTATTGTTTTGTTCATTGCATTGTGTTTTAACTTTTAAGGGTCTTAATAAACCGTTGATACCGAATGAATCATTTGAAGCAAATCAGTTTTGCAACTTATATGGTTGTGTAACTTGGTGTGATGGTTTGTTTTTGATTTTGGAACTGTTCAGGTATATTGTACTGCCCTTTACCCTTAATATTTATATTTTTCTTATTCTGAATATATAATTGTTTTAAGATTTATAAACAATATTAATCATTTTTGAAATACAAAGAAACTAATGATTTTGAAATTGAAAGCAAACTGTTTTAGCCGGTTTTAACTAACTCGAAAGGTATGGTTTGCTATTTTTTTGAAATTATAGTTAGCGGTTTAGGCTGTTGTTTGCATTAAAATCGAAAAACTGGGTGAACGGGAACATTTGAGTTTTCCTTTTAACTTTTTAGTTTTATCTTTGTGTTTTCAGTTGGGGTTAGCTTGTGGGTTTTAGCACCTAACGGTTAATTGGATAGATGAAACACTATGTTTATCTTATTTTATAAATGTTTAGTCATATTAACTTTGCACAATTTAATGATTTTAGATATGCAAGAAAAGGTTCGTATATCACATACACCAAGAGTAAATTATCGTTTATTAGTTGTAAACGACAGCTTACACCAAAAGAAAATAACAATGCCAACGGAAGAGGATCAATTTATGATAATTGCTAATCCTATTAATTTGCGTTGTAACGAGCATTAACATTCACCACTCTTTTCCCACGTGGTCAGGTTATTTGAATTCCTTTTGAAGTTATCGGCAACCTTTTTTTTTTTCTCATTAGGTTTCTTTTAATGACAAATTGGATCACTTATAGACAACTAGACTATCCGATTATCTTCATTACTTGAGTACGTAACCCGAAAACAACCTCAGGAGAAAACTTATCATAGGTGAGAGAAAACCCTATGGATCAATCTGAAAACCACTTTTTTTTTATCACATGTGAGACTTAAAATCAATATATCCCTTATTTTATTGAGATCTTAGGGTACATGATCTCAACCACTTAAAATAATGATCATTGGTATTTCTAATTAGTTTATAAGCTCATCTAAGATACACTTGAATTACATTAATTTTTAAGTAGAGTAAATTAAAAATTTTGTCCTTTAAGTATATCTAAAATTATATATCTTGTCTTTAAACTTTGATAAGTATACTGAGCGTACTTTATTTAAAAATTAATCAAACTTTATGTCATTTCTACTAACAAAAGTTAATTTTTTCAGTTAGTTTTGTAAAAGACTATTTTACCCTTATACTTTAAAGGACGAAATTTGTAATTTTCACTAATCTTTTATTTTTATTTTATTTACTTTACTTTTCTTTATTTTTTTCTCTTTTCTAATCACTTTTATTTTTATAAACTTATTTTCTTTAAAATTGATTACGTTACCCTTAACACTTAAAATGACGAAATGTGTTATTATTAATTTTTTATTTTCTTTCTTCATGTTTTTTTATTTTCTTTTCTTTAATTTTATTTATATCTAGCCATTTTCGTTAAAAAATCATCATAAATATTGGTAATAATTTAGTTTTAATTTTTTAGAAAATGTAATTTTATTTATAGATTTTTATTTTTTAATAATTTTATTTTCAATTGTTCACTTTGTTCATTATAGTTTATTTTTAATTTTTGTTCATTACCTTTCTAATAAAACTAATAGAATTAGAAACTCGAATATTTTAAATTTTTGGATACAAGATTTTTTAGTCGTTTCAAATTATTTGGTTTACGGTTTATATTCCAAACCGGTTGGAGAAAGTAAGATTTTCGTTTATAATATGAATTTTAATTTTCGTACCCAATCAAATGGTTTGTTTTTAAATATAAATATAGTGTGATAGCTCGTAACTTTAATTTAAAATAAAAATATACTAAAAGGTTTCTAAACAACTACTCGCAGTTTTTAAATAAACAAATCATTCAAACTTTCTTTAATTAAATGCACTTTTATTTAGATTTTTATTTAAATTGTTTATAATGAGTTTTTATCAATGTAAATCAAAACAAACCACTTAAAATTAAAATGAAACCAAACCAAACAATTACTAAGGGTTTTGGTTTGGTTTTACGATTAAAGTTATTGAACCTTTTATAGTTAAAACACATAAATAATCTATGTATTAATCAAAACTTAATTATACGTATAGCCCAACATAGAATAAATATAACAAGTAAAATATAAAAATTCACATACCAAAATCATATGGTCTCTAATAGGTTTCTAATATAAACCTTAAGCCAAATTGTTTAACATAGTTAAAAATTCTGTAAGGTTTCATATAAGGCTGATGCACCCAAAACATACAAAGTCTTTCCTGCATGCATGCACAGAAGTACAGAGTAGAGATGCTTCGGAAGTTTTACACCATGCATGTAACGCCCCGAATAAAGTCGAAACGAGCCAATTAATAATAATGGGCCTAGCCGGGATTATTTAAAAGAAAATAAGTGGGGGATGGAGTATGGACCGAGTAAACCTCGCGAGTTATGTGTTAGACGAGTTTAAGGTCCCGGGAACGCCCGGTATATATAAACGGATCAGCTTGAGCCACTCTCATTTGCAACTCAACACCAATTTCTAGAGAGAGAGTGTAGAGAGAGAAAGTGGAGATTTAAGGCTCGATTGATCAATAGATTAAAGATCGGTGTTCGTGGGCATCCAAACAAAAAGAAAAGACCAAAAATCCGGGTAAGAAACATCGTTTAATCGTTTCTTTTGATGTAAACCCGGATCTAGGGCTTGAGATTTTTGAAAGTGGCAAAGAATCGCCCAAAACTCATGTTTTTGTGTAAGAAAACATGTAAGAAGCTTAGATATAGCTTATTGGGTGATAAACCAAGGTTCTGGGTGTAAAAGATTGAAGTTTTGGGTCAAAAATGGGCTGGTTTGTAATTTCAACCCGTTCTGTAAAACTGGTGTTCATCTAGTGAAATTGGGTAGTCGTCCAACAAAGCTATGGATCTTCCTGCGAAACTATAGTTTTGCAGGTGGTTTCGCAGACATGGTTTTCCAACGAAAGTTGGGCGAAACTGGCAGCGAAACTGGCAGCGAAGATGCCAGGAAACTGCCAGCGAAACTGCTGGTGAAACTAGTAGCAAAACTTCTGATCTTGCAACGAATTTAGCAACGAAATTAGGCAGAAATTAACTCCTTTGAGTGTTAACTTATCTGCAGGCTGTGTAGTGTGACCCTTGCTTAGAAAGCTTGATTGAGAAGCTACTCACTGAGTCTAGGTGAGTTCTAGATCCCCTATTTTAAAGGTTTTAAACTCGTTTGGGGCTGGAAATGCATACCAAATATATGTTTTGAATGACCAAAATTTTAAAAGGTTTTAACAGGAAGATCGATGTTTCTATAAGGAAATGTGCCATATAAGGAAATGTGCTAAAACATTTTCATGCTGACCTGGCAGCGCGACCCCAGCCAGGGGCGTTGCCCCTAGGACCCCGCTGTCAGGGGCTGCCGCCTCTGAACCCTTTCTGTCCCGCGAAGGATCAGTTATGTTTTATGATGACTTATGCTTGTTGTGCATATGTTTATGTATGCGAATGTATGATGCATGATGTTTATGATGCATGATGTTTATGATGCATGATGTTTATGATGTGTGATGAGGTATGTGATGTTTATGTGGTGCTATGCTTATGTATGATATGTTTTCTTATGTTCCCTATTACGTATTATGATGTGACTTTACGTGGTGTGATTATGATAATGAACGTAAAGTAGTATCTTAACGAAATGAAAGATTTAAGATAATGAAAGTGGAACATAATGAATGAACGAATAAAAGTCTTGCAAGCAAATGAAAGGAGGTTCATAACTCATTGAGAGTTGTTAGCTCAACTGTGTGTTTACAACGTGAGATCTTGGCTAACCCTTAAGGGTTCACACAGGGGGAGTTAGTCTATGTGACTACTCCATACGTGCGATATGTGCGATATGGGATCCTTGTCGCTTAATCCTAGATGTTATGGCTTTGTGCTGAAGAGGGGGGAGGAGGGGTTAAGCATACGCCAGGATCTAGATAGAAGTGAAAAGATAATAAATGTACGAAAAGTGCGATAAGCACGAAACGTGCGATACGTAGGAAATGAACGATGATGGAAGATAATAATTATTACCTTGTTGCGTATGATGTGTGATCATGTGCGAAAGAAAGAAAATGTTTTAATGAATGAAAGGTAATATAATGTTTTTGTAAAACTAGAACTCACTCAGCAACGCTGACTTTTATGCATTTTCCAGTTGGCAGGTAGATGTTGCTGAGGATGGCACGGGGTGGCTACTTGGCTTGTTTTGGATGGCATCCATTTTATGTTGCGATAATGTTTTTGCATAGTAATGCGAACAAATGATATTTTGTAACGATTATGAATGTTGTATTATTTTGCAAAAGCGATTATTTATATGATATGAAATGGTATGAATTAATTCCGCTGCAATGTTATAATAATATTAAAGGTAAATCATGTGTTTTATGTGCGATGATTGGTAAGCTGTGAGCGTCCCGGGAGCAGGGCCTTACAATGCACTAGAAAATATTGTAAGTGTAAAATCTTCCGAAGCCAAGACCAATATCTTCCGAAGCCAAAAGTGAAGTCTTCCGAAGCTTCAAAGACAAAGTCTTCCGAAGCCAAGAAGTGAAGACAGATTTCTTCCAAAGATATTTGAAATACATGCTTTATCTGATGTACTTTTCATAAAGCTGGACCACCATTTCGCTGCAACTCTGTTCAGTCACCAACTTACATGAGTTGGTGAAAAGGTCTATGCTTTTGGTAACTGTACATTAAGATCTTGAGTCTGTGCTTTCTACTTTATGTACTTTTATCCTTTTTGTAATATATTAAGATGTGAGCTATGACATGTGATAGTCACTAGTCAAAAGGCAATCTGCCTTTTGACTCTACATTTGATTTTGTTATCTAGTCTTATGTTTCCAGCTAGCCTTTAAAGTATGGCCGGCTGTAGGATGTAGTATAAAGTATCTCAAGTCCTTGTAACTTTCTTTCTATGCCTTGTAACACTTGTAAAAGAACTTGAGAGCAATATACAATATTTTTTAAAACCATATACTTGTGTTGTTTGCATCTTGTTCTGTGTCATATTTTACTTGTGTTCTTAGTATCATACATATAAGTTACCAGTTCCTTATTTGATCTGTTAAGTGTTCTAAAGCTCTCTCCTCATTGTGTTGTTGTGTTTTAAGTGACCAACCCTTAAACGGTCCTGCATTTGGTATCAGAGCATTCCAGGCTCTTGATTATAAGATCTCACCATCTTAAGATCCCTCACACACATAAAATACTTAACAACTCAAATGGCAGCTATTACTAAGGCTGATATGGAAACTAGAACAATGACAAAGTCCCCATTGATCACTCCTGAAGACTTTGATACTTGGTGTCAAAGAATGGAAGGCTTTATCAAGTCTCAAGACTCCAGGATGTGGGACTCTGTTGTCCAAGAACCTTACATAATAAGCACCTCTTCAACTGCTGCTGGAGGTGGTATGATTCCAAAGGCCGTGGCTGATTATTCTGATGAAGACAGAAAAAGAATAGAGATTGATCAGAAAGCCATGACAGCTCTTCAAACTGCTCTTCCAAACTCCATCTACAGGGGCTTCAAGAAGTGCAAAACTGCCAAGCTTGGGTGGAATTGTTAAACGACTATGATTGTGCTATCAAATATCACCCAGGGAAGGTGAACGTAGTCGCCGACGCCTTGAGTAGAAAGGAAACCGCTAAGCCCCGATGAGTGTGTGCTTTGCAACTGACGATTAGCACTCACTTGCCCGAACATATCAAGGAAGCCCAGACGGAATCCTTGAAAGGAGAGAACGTTGGATTTGAATCCTTACGCGGGATGGATAAACAGTTAAAAGTCAAATCCAATGGAATCCGGTATTTCGTGGATAGAATTTGGGTACCTTTATATGGGAACCTAAGAGACTTGGTTATGAGTGAAGCACACAAGTCTAAATATTCCATACACCCTGGCTCTGACAAAATGAATCATGACTTGAAAGGCGCACTACTGGTGGCCTAACATGAAGGCAGATGTAGCTACATGCGTGAGCAAGTGTTTGACCTGTTCTAAGGTTAAAGTGGAATATCAGAAACCATCTAGGTTACTGCAACAACCTGAGATTCCTTTGTGGAAGTGGGAACAGATTTCCATGGACTTCATTACTAAGCTGCCTAGGACTCCTAGTGGGTGTGACACGATATGGGTGATCATGGATCGACTCACTAAGTCAGCTCACTTCTTGGCGATCAAGGAGACTGACAAAATAAACAAGTTAACCCGAATTTACTTGAAGGAGGTACTTTCGAGACATGGTGTGTCAATCTCGATTATTTCTGATCAAGATGCTTGTTTTACGTCTCATTTCCGGCAATCGTTACAGAAATCTTTGGGTACACGTCTAGATATGAGCACTGCCTATCATCCGCAGACCGATGGGCAAAGCGAACGTACTATTCAAACTTTGGAAGATATGTTACGAGCTTGTGTGATTGATTTCAGAAATAACTGGGAAGTTCATTTACCGTTGGCCGAGTTTTCGTACAACAATAGTTATCATACTAGCATCAAAGCATCATCATTTGAGGCATTGTATGGGCGAAAGTATAGATCACCAGTTTGTTGGGCGGAAGTTGGTGATAGTCAGTTGACTGGTCCTGAGTTGGTACACCACACCACTGAGAAAATAGTACATATATAGAACCACATGGCTGCAACACGAGACAGACAGAAGAGTTACGCAGACAAACGACAGAAACCTTTGGAGTTTCAAATCGGTGACAAAGTTTTGCTAAAAGTTTCACTAGGGAAAGGTGTGATTCGGTTTGGCAAAAGTAGCAAGCTTAATCCAAGATACGTTGGACCATTTGAGATTCTAGAAAGAATAGGTCCGGTGACGTACCGTTTGGACCTGCCTAATTCACTAAATGGTGTTCACTATGTATTTCACGTCTCGAATCTAAAGAAGTGTCTATCTGATGAGACACTGATTGTACCACTCGAGGAAGTACAAGTAGATGACCAATTACGATTTGTGGAAGAACCGGATGAGGTAATGGATCGCGAGGTCAAGACTCTTAAGCAAAGTAAGATACCTATAGTCAAAGTTCGTTGGAACTCAAGACGTGGACCAGAATTCATGTGGGATATCAGATGAAGCTTAAATATCCTCATCTGTTCGAAACGACGACGACAACCGGGGAAGGTACTGATTAAATTTCGAGACGAAATTTCTTTCAACATGGGGATGATGTGACAACTCACTCGATTTCGTTATGCCAATGCAGTAAACCAGAGATGTAGCACAATCATGTAACATAATTTTCGGGACGAAAATTCTTTCAACATGGGGATAATGTGATATCCGGTAATTTTCCGTTACCAAACTCCGTTACTTCCGTTAGGTCTTGCATACACGTGTCGTGAGCACACACTAGTTGTCATTGAACGTTGGTGACTTAATAATAATAATCTATGATAAACAAGGATAATCTAATTAATAATGTTGGTTATTAGTTATGATTATGTGATGCATGGATTTATAGAATTTTAAATATTTATTTTGTAAATTTTACGCGATAACGTGACAACGTGTTATATATATTTCATGTGTTGTGTGATTTATTGTAAATATTTATGATTATTATTGTTGGCTAATAATACTTGTAATTTGTAGTTAAAATGTACTTAAAAAGTGTTTAAAAGATTGGTTTTTATAAAATAAAAATCAAGGGGTTTATTTTGTAATTATTATTAAACATAAACTTAACAAAATTAGAACCCTAATCCCACCCCAAACCCCTCACTTGCGGCCGAACCCTATCCCCCTCCCATTCCCATGAATTTTTGAGCAAAACAACATCAAGTATTCGATTTTGGTTGGTTCCAAGAGATTACAAGGTGTTAGCAAGTTCAATTGTTGAGTTCTACACATCTAAAGGTTAGTTTTGATTGGTTTTTCATAGTTTTGATCTTGATGAACCCTAAATCCAAAATTGGTGATGAAAACATGAAATTGATGATTGTTAGATGTTAATATGATGTTAGTTAGGTTGTATGAATGCTAGATTATGTTGATTATGCAAGAAATCCATGGATTGATCATCTAGTTCATACATTGCCATAAGAGGAAACTTTTTGTTCTTGGAATTCATGATTTGATGAGGTTATGATGTTAGATACAATGCTTAAATGTTAGTTTAATTGAATTGTGCAAGAAAATTCATGAATTTGAGGTGTTAATCATGACATACTAAAAGTAGAAACTTTTATGAATGATGTTTGGGAATTTGGATGAGTTAGTGATGATTATCATGTTAGAATGAATGTATGAACTTGATTAGGTATAAAATTGATGAAATTATGATTGAATTGGGTGCTAGATTGCTTTTTGGGTGTTACTTTCCCAAAAGGGAAACTTTATTTTTGAAGAACATTGGATATGATGAATTGGGCATGCTTATGATATCACGATCATATTAGAATGATTGTTGATGATGTTTGATATGATAGAATGTGTTAATTGAGTTATATGGATGCTTGGTTGATCATGTAAGAAGTCTAGGATTTGGTTATCATACATGATGATGAATTATGGTTAGTGATTAGGAGATCATGTTTGGGATTGGATTGATTGTCACTATGTATGTTGGTTAGAATGAACTAAGTGAATGAATGTGATTATGATTATCATACACGCGTGCAAATCTGACGCCCTACTTAGTAGGATTGGCAGGGTTTAGGATGTGAAGTCGTGAGTGGCTTCACATGCATGTAGTGCATGGTTAGACTTCACGTATGAACTAATGGTTGTGATGTATATATATATTTATGTTGAACATGTTGGGTGTTTGAGATTTGCATGTGTTATATGATGATCTAGGTAGAACTTGGGTTGATGATGTGATACACGTGGATAATTTGTATGATATTCTTGTATGTTAAGTTGATGTACATGATTAAACTATATTTCAATTAATATGTCACCAACGGGTCAAACGGGTCAACTAGGTTAACCTAGGATTATTAAGTTTCTCTGTGTACACGTACTTATGTACTTGTGTGTTCTAGGTAACCTTTGAAGGGTTGTCTTTGCACCATCATCAGTTCTTCTTTGTCATTATCTTTGCACACCAGGTGAGTACATGCCCCTTTATTTTATAAACATTCTTCTGGGGGAGGTAGCATACTTGTACTCAAATGCTATTTTTTATTTTAAGTTGTGTGTGTTTTAACATAGTGCTTGATACCTTGAAAGTCCTCATATTTTCGGATCGTTAATAATGGTAATTAGTGGGAAATCTTGGGTAGTACTACTGGGTTTGACAAGCCCCACCTGTGCGACTCGAGGTCAACCGGTGCAATATTGTCCTAAACACAAACATTCGTCACGACCTGGTAAGTCGTGACGGGAGGCAACAAACGCAACACAGTCAGCTTCGATCGTGAAATCACTATTGTTACTACTTGTGAACATAGACTAGTTATCTATTTCTATACACTTCTTTTGTTATGCAAATGTTATTGTTTATGACAAACACAAACTCTTGAACTCACCAACCATTGTGTTGATATTAGTATGCTATCCTCAGGTCGTTAACTCAGCTTGCCATTAGGAGCACAACACGGGTCCAACATGCATTTTAAGACTCTATTTCATTTATGGATTTTTAAATTATAGGGTTGGCGCTTGTTTTGCCAACTTATGCATTTTTATAGTATTTAGTATTAAAAGTAATTAGTGATAACCTTTGAAAATACAATTAACTCATCTTTAAACACGTTTTAAGGAAAATAGAGCATGTGGTGAAGTAATATATGTAAGTCAAAAGTTGTGTGCCACAATACTAGAAAAGAATATTCGTGTTAACAATCAAGTTCTTTTTTATCGTCTTGCATTGTTGATCATTTTTTACGAGCTATATATTGTCCCTTTGTATAATTATAAATAAACCCCTCAATATTAAAACTTTGATAATATGATCTCTTAGATGGAAAGATTCTTTCGGTTTCTCTTCGTACGCCCTCTTATTTATATAGAATACATCATGTCCTAACTAACATAAAATGTGTTGGTATATATTTATCTTTTGTTTTGTCTTAATATAGTCCCAACCTGTTCAAAACTTTGTAACTATTTACTCCCTAACACTTTAAGTGATGTGAAATTAATATAAAAAAATAAATCGTTTAGGACCTCCAAAATGGTTGAGGCGTATACTGACTGTCACTCTAGTTCTTGTCGTCCGCCACCAATATCATTATTTCCTTAGCTGATAAGGATGTCCTGACATTCCCAATGTCGTGTTGGAAATAACTCAGAAGATGATGTATTAGCATTGATCATCGAATCATACTTGAAGAGTTAATATGCCCTCCGTCGTGGCTATCTACACATCTAACTATGACATGGTAGCATCAGAGGTTGACTGATCATTTCCTAGCGCAATCCAATCATGCGCGAGTGTTGTCAAAGATATGGAAAATTGCAGTCTAGCTTTCTTTGTTTTGGATAAGAAGTTAATTGGAAATCTATTGATGCACGGAGAAGTGCAACGCCAACATGTATTTACAGGGGTGAGGAGTTATTTTACTTGTTTTTGTTATTAGGGTAACAAGTTATTTAAAAAATATATATAATAGTCATTCTTAAAATATGTTTGTTAGATAGCAAAAGTGTATAAAATAATTGTAACCTAATGATATCTAGTGTATAGACAGCGGTGTTGCTTTGTATGAGATAGAAAAATAAAAAAAAATTTAATATTAAAAAAATTCAAGGAGCAGCATGTGCTAGTCAATATGTGTGTGCTAACAAACTAACCATCAAAAATAAACATATTAAAACACCTTTAACCACTACAAATACCCAACAACATCTGTATTTACAATTAATTCCAACAAATTCAAGCTTCTTTCATACTTCATCTGCAATTAATTCACTATGGCTTCTGTTTCTACGGAGGTTGAGATCTTAAACTCATTTCCTGCTGATAAGCTTTTCAAGATCGTCACTAATCTCCATAAGCTCGCACCTAAGGCAGCTCCAGAAATTTACAAATCCATGACCATAGTAGAAGGTGATGGAGGTGTTGGAACAATCATGAGTCACGTATATGGCGACGGTATGAAATGGATTATTAATAAACATTTTGTTTCACGATTTGTGTATTCTAATCGACTCGTAGAGATAAACACTTTGTATTACTAATCGTGTGCGTTTATAATGCAGGTCTACCATACACATCATCAAAGCAAAAGATTGATGCTGTTGATGTTACCAACTTTTGTTTAGATTTCACAGTTTTTGAAGGTGACATTTTGTCGGATTACTTAGATTCAATCAGTCATCGTGTTAAGATCTCACCAACCGCTGATGGTGGTGCTGTATACAAGCACACGACGACGTTTAACTGTAAAGGTGAAAAAAAGCCAACAGAAGAGCTACTTAACCAAACCAATGAAGGCTACAAGAAAGTCTTCAAGGCAACTGAGGCTTACATCCATGCTAATGCTGATGCTATTGAATTTTTATCTTCTTAATCAAAATGTTTGTTTGGAGTTCAAATGGTTTCATGTGTTACTCTACTGTTTTTCTTAATCAATAAATGAACATTATATATCACTCTTCTAGTGTTTAATTATTTTTCCTTGTGATATAAGTTTGGGCTCAGTATTTATAAATTTTACATATATAGTGTGTGGTTTCTTGGAGAACCTACTATTATTTTAACAACACTTTAACTTTCATCTAATGGCTAATCATTTTCTATATGCATCAAAATCATGCCACATGTCCCACTTGCTTTTAAACTTCTGTTCCTAAAAAGACATTTAGTTGTAAAGGGTCTTATTTTTTCAAAAGCTTGAACGTTTAAATCTTATAATATACAGATATAAATGGTTAATAAAAGCATATTAAAACAACTCTAATTGATAATACTTGACCATCAATAACCCAAATTAATTATCAATGACCTACAACGATGATCAAATGACTCTACATGATAATTTTTTTTGGACAACTAATCTCCATGTTAATTGTTGTTAGTGGGTGTTGAACCCATAACCTCCATGTTACACCAAGTTAGTTACCACCACATCACAAGGGATGTTATGACTCTACATGATCATCATTTATTTTAAATTTATCATCAATAACCTGTTGACCATTAATGACTATAATTGACCATCGTTGACTATAATTAACCATCAACTACACTTGATGATCATCAATGACTAATTAATTACCATTAACTCTGATTAAATGAACATTGTTGATCATAAGTGCCTAGTTAATATTAAACATTATTTGTTTACCATTAACTCTAATTTATTACCATTGATAATTGATCATAAGTGCCCTAATAAACAATTAGCGGCCGCTAATGACTTGAATTTATCATAAATGATCCAAAACGACGATCAATGACTCTAATTGATCATTATTTGCGTAAATTTACCTTTAGTGACCACTAATGACTCTAAATGACTTTAATTGGTCATCAGATTGACCTTAATTGGTCACCAAATTTACCTTAATTGACCATTATTGACTTTAATTCACCATAATTAATAATTAACAACCCTAATTGAATATTAATGAATCTTAATAATCATTACCATTCTTAGTTGACTAATTATGACATTTTTGTATCATGAATGCCATGACTAACCATTAGTGATCACATCTGATCTCACTTAACCACTAATAATTCCTTTAAACAATCAATGACCCAAAGATGATCATTTATCTTTTTTTGACCGGTGAAAATTTATTCTTAATAATTGATCAACTAGCAAGGAGCTAGCAGACTAATTACAAACACCAATGAGACAACAAAAACAGCTTACAACCAGGTATTAATAAAAAAAACACCGATGAGACCAATCAATCAAAACTTTCTTTGTTCTGTTCTTGATCCATAGATAAGATAGCATTTTGATTTCCTCCAACAATGCAGCGATGCTTATCTCCCGATTATTGTAGGTGTTGGATCTAGAAAGGCTGGTGCAACCAAAACCAAATCACTTAGACTATTCTGTAGGATCTAGTATATATAGTTTCTCATTGTAACTCATGTTACATGCTTGTAAGAGTCTTGTAATACTTTGAGTTGAGAAGTAATATATACAAGTGCCTTGAAAATTATTTCTTTGTGTTCTTTGCTACTTATTATATTATTATCAACTCTTAGAAGAGATTCTACTTCATCTAATTTGAGTGTAATATAAGTGAGTTTGAGAGAAATCCAAGTGTTAAGTAACAAACCCGATCCTGCAATTGGTATCAGAGCTTTTTAGGCTCTTGATTGTGAGATCTTACCATCCTAATCAACCTGTTTTTCACTCCTCCTTTCACCACACTCAAAATGGCCCTCAACAAGTCTGAAGTAGAGATGAGGACGATGACTAAAGCACCCATCATCACCCCTGAAAACTTCAGGTCATGGAGCAGACAAATGGAAGGCTTCATCAGGTATCAAGACAATAAGATGTGGCAATCTATTGTTAATGGCCCGTATAAGCCAAAGGTAGCTGGTGGAAACGGTGCCATGATTGAGAAAGCTGTTGAAGATTACTCTGATGAAGACCGAAAGAAGCTGGACAATGATAGCAATGCTATGACTGTTCTCATGACTGCAATTCCCAACTCCATCATGGTGGGGTTTGAGCATTGCAAGTCAGCAAAAGAACTGTTTGATGCACTTGCTCATATGTACTAAATCTCAATGACTCCAAGTAGGACTCACTGAAGCAGCAGTTCGAGAACTTCACCTACATTGCTGGAGAGACCCTTAGCGAGCAATACTTCAGGTACATGGATCTCATTTCTTCCTTTCAGTCTGTGGGAATTGCTCTTGAACTTAGAGACCTCACAAGAAAGTTCATGAGTGCACTTCCCAATGAGTGGACGTTCTACTGTGTCTCTATCAAGAGAACAGAAAACCTGAACACACTCACCATAACCGAACTCTATGGCATCCTTGATGGATACCGTTTGGAATAAGAGAGGTCATCAGACAAGCAGACCCTTGACTCTTCCTGCTAGCAACGCTTTAATGGTTGCTGAAGGCTCAGCACCCTTCCAGCCTCAACAATACCTGACTTACACCCAGCAGCCATCCTGTTCTTCTGGGCCATATATCACATTTCCTGAGACTCCAAGGTCTCAACAAGCTCAGCAAAGTTCCTTTCAGGACAGCTGTGCTTTTGTCTCAGGAAGTGGACACTCTAGTGATTATCAATATTGCTTTGATGATCTAGAGTGCTTCAGCCCAGATGACGTGGAATACGTGGACATAGCTCAACAAACGGCTCTATTAAACTACAGAGTAAAGAAGTTCTTCAAGAGAACTACAAGGCAATTTTCCCAGAACCCAATGAACAGCAAATTTGGGTTTGACAAAACCAAAGCCAAATGTTACAACTGTAACTAACTTGGTCATTTTGCAAGGGAATGCAAGGCTCCCAAGTCGAATCCGGGAACCCTACAGGCCTCCACACATCCCTCTATACCAAAGCCCACTGGAAAGTCAACAGAGACAGCTGCAATGGCTCAAGAAGTTGACTGGAGCTTCATGGTACAGGATGTGACTCCTGCTCAAGCACTCATGGCCGGAACAGATGACAATAAGATATATGAACATCTCTGTACTCCTACCTGTATTGCTAAAGTTAAATTGTATCAGGACTACAATATGGAGATTAAATCCGATATTGAGTCTTTAAATGTTTTAAAATCTGATTTAAAAGGGTTGAATCTGACTATCAAAAAAAAATTGAGGAGTTGGAGAAAACTGTGTCCCTATTAAAACATGAACACACTAACTATAAGACTCAAATAAAGGATTTAAGATCCAAATTGTCTGAGGCTCAAGCCCAGCTTGTCACAACTGAGGCTCAAGCCAGGAAGTATGCCATTTCTGAGCAAAACTTCCAAGCCATTCTTGTATAATCCTCTCACTCAAAACTTTTTTACCAAAAAAAAAGTGGGTTGGGAACCAATGAAATTGCTCCACCACACTCTTATAAGTCTATAAGACAACCAAGGTGTGGTACTGAAGAGCTAGAGGTTCCATCTCCTGACCCTCCTTCTTATAAGTCAAAGAGTGATGCAACTATGGAGACCATCACCAAGGAAGAACCAGGTAATTTTACCCACTCCTACTGGTGATGATCAACCCCTGACCACCAAAGCCAGAATAAGCAGAGCTAAGGCAGCCAGAAAAACTGCCAAGAAAGTGGCTGAGTAAGCTGAAGATAGACCCAAAGCAAAAGGATGTATTCATTTCAGCCGGATTCTAGGTGGTAGGAAACTCTGATTCAGGAAATGATTGTAGTACCAGCACTCCTGTCCTACCAAAGGATCAAAAGTTAAAGGGAAAGGTTGCTGATAAAGAGAAAAAGAACAAGAAACAACAACCCTTAAATTCCCAAAAGATTAACACTGCATGCATAATGTGTGGTCTGCAAAACCACATGGCCAAATTTTGTTACTACAATCCTGCTAGCACACATTATGCAAATAATATTAAAAAGGAAGGAGTCATGGAAGGTTTCTCATTTGGACCATATCAAATGGTTCAAGTGATGAAAAAGGGAAAGCTTGTTTCCGAAGCAAGGTTGCTTTCGGAAGAAGGTCCTTCTTCCGAAGCGAAAATGGCTTCGAAAGCTAAAGCTGTCAAGACTCAAAAGAATAAAAGAGTCCTCTTGAGACCATCCCAGAAGAAGACTACTTCGGAAGAAAAGGTGGTGAAGGCTTCTTTCAAAAAGAAAGAAGCTTCGGAAGAATGTCAAGATGCAAAAGCTTCAACAAGCTCATCCTCCATGATCAACCAAGAGATGGAATGAAAGATCAAGGAAGATGCTGCAGCCCAAACCTCTTCTTCAAAGACATTCATTGAACCTCCATGCATAAATTTAGGTTCAATTATGTCACTATCATTGGGAGAACCCAAGACTAACAAGGCTTGGGTTTCCAATCAAAAATAATCATCTCATCTTATGTGCAGGGACATCCATATGACAAGAATAACAATGTTTGGATTGTGGATAGTGGATGCTCCAGGCACATGACGGGAAACAGATCTCTCCTTCAACAATTTCAACATTATGATGGAGGTCCTGTCCAGTTTGGAGGTGAGGCCGGAGGATATATTTCTGGCAGAGGAAGTATATCCAACAGAAAATTAAAAGTTGACAAAGTTAACTTTATCAAACAGCTTGAACACAACCTGTTAAGTGTTTCTCAGTTCTGTGATCAAAAGCATCAAATGCTCTTCACAGAACATGAGTGCATAATCCTCAAACCCGGGATGACAATTCCTCAGGAATTGGTGCTTCTTAGATCTCCCAGGAAAAGGGATATGTACAAGCTGGATATGAACAATGCTTCCCCAATAGGAGAAGTATCATGCTTTCTTTCCAAAGCTGATGGTGATGAGTCAACACTATGGCATAAATGAATGTGTCAAGTAAATTTTAAGACAATGAATAAATTGGCTAAAAATAACTTGGTACATGGTTTGCCTAAAAAGGAATTTTTCTGCAAAGATAACTGTGTTGCATGCCTGAAAGGGAAGCAACACAGGACATCTCATAAATCCAAAGTTGTTAACTCCATCACCACTCCATTACACTTATTGCACATGGATCTATTTGGTCCCACAAGTATAATGAGCATTGGAAGGAAATCATATTGCCTTGTGATTGTTGATGATTTTACTAGATTTACATGGGTATTCTTTTTAAGAACCAAAGATGAAACTACTGAAACTTTAAAATCTTTTATTCTTAAAATAGAAAATCAAATTGATCACAAGGTTAAAATAATTAGAAGTGATCAAGGGACTGAGTTTAAGAACCACGTTCTTGACTCATTCTGTAACTCAAAAGGGATTGCCAGACAATATAGTGCCCCTAGAACTCCTCAACAAAATGGTGTTGCTGAGAGGAGGAACAAGACACTTATTGAGGCTGCTCGGACTATGTTAGCTGATTCAAAGCTGCCTCTAACATTCTGGGCAGAGGTTGTCAGCACTGCATGTTATGTGCAGAATAGGGTCCTTATAGTTAAGCTACATGGAAAAACCCCTTATGAGCTATGGAACAAGAGGCCACCGTTCATTGGCTTTCTAAGGTCCTTTGGCAGCAGGTGTACCATACTTAACACAAAAGATAATTTGGCAAAATTTGCTGAAAAGTCGAATGATGCCATCTTTGTTGGATATTCCTCTAACTCTAAATCTTATAGAGTTTATAACATTAAAAATCAACAATTTGAGGAATCTTTCAACATTGTAATTAATGAGCACATTCCTTGTGTTAGGGGGAATGGCCCTGATCATATCTTTGATTTAGAATTGTTTCCAAACTATTTAAACCATCTTGTGAGAATGTTTCAGCTGGAACAGGTGCTCAAAGTGATTCTGATGATGACCAACTGTTTGAGCTTCCCAGACCTATTCCAAGTTCTTCAAGAGCTGCAACAAATCAAGTTCCAACTATTGGCAGATCTGATAGTATAACTATCTCAAGGAATAGTGGAGCTTCAACCAGCGGTTCATCTGTTGACTCTCAAACTTCATCAGGTGACACTACACAACACCAAGCTGATGGAAGCAACATATTGAAGGAACAGGCAACTGTTAATGCTGCTTCACAACAAACAAATGATGATGTTTCTCATTCATTAAATCAGTCCTCATTGAATGAGTTTGAAACAACAGTTGGACCAAGTGTTCAAGCTCCTGAGCAAAATATGTCCAATTTGGATCTATCTTTGCAATTGGAGGTAATTCCTAGACTTAGGATTCACAACACTCATCCAGCTGAGAACATCATAGGGGAAGTCTCTGAAGGCGTGAGAACAAGAGGACAAACTCACAATGGGAATGTCTGCTTGTACTCATGCTTTTTATCCCAAATGGAACCCAAGAAGGTGGAAGATGCCTTGAAAGATAATAGCTGGGTTGAATCAATGCAAGAGGAGCTGCTTCAATTCAAAAGACAAAAGGTTTGGAACCTATGTCCGCTACCATCTGATCAAGTACCCATAGGCACTAAATGGGTTTTCAGAAACAAAAGAGATGATAGAGGCTTGATTATTAAGAACAAAGCAAGACTGGTGGTTCAAGGATACACTAAAGAGGAGGGAATCGATTATACTGATTTCTTTGCACCTGTAGCAAGACTTGAGGCAGTTAGGATCTTCCTTGCTTATGCTACATCCAAGAATTTCACTGTTTACCAGCTTGATGTCAAGTGTGCCTTTCTATATGGGGATATAGATAGGGAAGTCTATGTATGCCAACCTCCAGGATTTGAAGACCCACAACACCCCAACTATGTGTGCAAATTGGATAAAGCTCTATATGGGCTGCACCAAGCACCTAGGCTGTGGTATGAGACATTGTCTCAATTTCTCCTGAAGAATGGTTACACTAGAGGTACCATTGATAAGACTCTTTTCATAAGGAAGTCTGGGAAAGACATCTTGCTCGTTCAAGTCTATGTTGATGACATCATATTTGGTTCCTCAAATGACCAAATGTGTAAAGACTTTGAGAGCATGATGAAAAAGAAGTTTGAGATGAGTTCCATGGGAAAAATGAACTTTTTCCTTGGAATTCAGGTGAAACAAATGAAGGAAGGGTTTTTCATCAGTCAATCTAAGTATGTCAATGACATCTTAGAAAGATTTGATATGAAAGATTGTAAGGCAGCAAAAACACCTATACCCAAAAACCACAATATCTGCCTGACTCTGAGGGGAGGATACTGATCAACATCAGTATAGAGCAATCATTGGTTCTCTGATGTATCTCACAGCAAGTAGACCTGATATCATGTTTGCAACTTGCATTTGTGCAAGATATCAGGCTGCTCCAAAGGTGTCTCACCTAGTTGCTGCCAAGAGAATCCTCAGATACCTCAAAGGAGCACCTAAACTAGGTCTCTAGTATCCAAGGAATAGTGATTTCAATCTCTATGGTGACTTTAACAGTGATTATGGTGGCTGCAATATCAACAAGAAATCAACATCCGGTGGATGTCAATTTCTTGGTGGAAGGATCATCTCATGGCAATGCAAGAAGCAATCCTGTGTCTCTACATCAACTGCTGAAGCTGAATACATTGCTGCTGCTAGTTGCTGTGCTCAGCTGCTGTGGATTCAGAACCAGATGATAGACTACGGATTCAACTTCATGAGCACTCCTATCCACATTGACAACAACACTACTATCTCCATTACTGAAAATCTAGTGAAGCACTCCAAGACTAAGCACATTAGTATCAGGTATCATTTCATTAGAGATATTCATGAGAAAAATCTAATCAAAGTTGATTCAAAAGAACAATATGCTGACTTGTTCACCAAAGCCTTTGATGAACAAAGATTCAAATATCTAATTATAGGTATTGGGATGATAAACCTTGATTAGTCTATCTCATTTGAAAACCTTTTTAATGTGTAAAGTCTTATGTCAAAACAATCTAAGCCCTGTTACAAAAAGTCTTTCTCTAAAATTTTATCTAAGTATAAATTCTTCCGAAGAGGAATTAACCCTCGGAAGATATTTTACATATCTTCCAAAGCAAATTCCTCCCAGGATAATTTTCTTCTCGGAAGAGTTGTTAAGTCTCGGAAGAAGCGATTGATTTCATATCAGATCTACTTCCGAAGCTTGTAACACTCTCCATTCGGAAAGCAACATATACTCTCGGAAGTAAAAGCTTTACCTTCGGAAGTAAATTTGCCTTCGGAATAACATTACATTCGGAAATGCTTTATACTCGGAAGAAAGCCTTTACTGTGTAACGGAAATCTTTTGGGCCCCACTCTGTAAAAAGTAAATATTTTGTTAATGATGTCGGATTATTTAAATGGACTAAACATTACCGCCCCTGTCACATCATCCACTGAAACATCCCATCATCTTATCCAAACCCCCTTTAAACCGCCATTTCACCCGTTTAAATAACTCCAGCTAATCACTTTCATCCTTTTTACCAAATTACTGCCCTAAAAGCTTTCTTCATCTCCAATTCACCAAATTCTGAACTATCTTCCTGCAACTTTCTCAAATGGCACTAAACCCTCAGCACAACCAAGTCGCACTCCTTGATTCTTCAAGGGATACCGACTTCTCAGATATCATCTCCTTTCTAACCCAATCTTCTTATTACACTGCCCTGACTGTTAACCCCACGGTTTATTCAAATCATATGTCTGAATTTTGGGCAAATGGTCAGATTGAAACCCTAAATGGGGTTCGTGTCATAAGATCGAGCATCTGTGGCCAGGAGTTGGTCATTTCTGAACAACTCATCAGGGAGCATCTCAAGCTTCATGATGAGGGCGCTCCTATAGAGTTCCCCAAGGCAGATTTGGACACCACTTATATCCAAATGGGATATGGTAGAGATGTAAGCAGGTCAACCGTTTACAAGTTTAACTTCTCTTACAACTGGAAGTTCCTGCTGCATGTAGTTCTTCATTGCTTGTCCAACAAATCTGGGGGATGGGATCAAATCCCATATGAACTTGGGTGTCTAGTTCATGGTTTGGTGAGAAGCCTCCGCTTCAACTACTCTAGATTTATGCTGACCAATCTTATGGGAAACCTTCAACGGGACACATTCTTCATGTATCCCAGGTTTCTTCAGCACATAATCAATTATGAGCTGGACCAGAGTAAGTTTGTCTGTGCAGCTGCTCTGATTGTTCCTCAAATGAGGCCGACCATCCTCAAGACTTTGAAGAGAGTGTCCACCAACTTCACCGGAAGATATACTGTACTTCTTCCAGGTATGACTGAGCCAATGGCTCCTGGTGACATCCCTGTTAACCCCATAGGTGATGAACCCACACCAGCAACTACCCTCACATTGCCAAATCTGAAAGATTTGATCTGCCCAAGATACATATAAAATTGATGTGGCTAGTGTGATATGATCCAAGTCGGGTCATACCCAATAACAAGCCTAACAAACACCGAAAGATAAATTATTTGTTGATAAGATCATAACAAATAATAAGTTACACCAATTTAGAAAATTGGATTTTCTAAATAATTACTTTTGTAGATGAACATCATTATATATAATGTAATTTGTTCATGGGGGATTTCTTGTGCATTGTTTAAATTAGTTAAACAATAACAAAAGACTAGTTGTATGTGTTATAAAATTAAATTGGTTTAATTTTACAAAAGGGTGGATTGTATGAATGGAATTTTAATAAAAATTTGAATTGGAGAGAGACCAAGGGGTGCCCATTCGGCCGCCCCCTTTATGTCTTGGGAACCTATTTTTTGTTGGTTCCAAGCACATGCATATGACACTCTTGATTCATAATTTCATTCACACACTCAACCAAAAACACAACACAAAGAATCTCCTCTCTCTCTCCCTCTTGGTTCACGGTTTTGAAGAAGAATTTTCAGCTTGAAAACCTAGTTTCAAGGCTGAAAATTGAACAAGAAAGAGAGAACTACACTTGGTGTTCAAAGCCTAGCAAAAGGGAGTTGTTTGTTCGAGCTTGGGGTATCACTCCTTGAGATTTTCTAGCTTGAAAACTCAGCCACAAAGTCACATTCCACAGCTCTCACTTTGGGTTTGAAGGAAACTAACAAAGGTTGTAGTTTCTTGACTATCTAGTGTTCTTTCATTTGTATGCATTATGTATAAAGATCCATGGCTTGGGGTTATTATAAAATGGGTTTTATAATCAGATCTTAATATGTTTTAAAATATTATTCCGCTGCGTTTTCATATAAATCATGTTGTATGAAGCTTTGATAAACATGTTAAAACCCCTACAATGGCATCAAGAGCCACTTATACATATGCATACATATATTACACTTTGCTTTCTTTTGGACAGCCCAAACCGTGGGTTTAAAGGGCTATTTTGGTGCCCCTTTTGATGTTTTAAAGATGCTATATTATGCATATTAGGATCTTTAAAACTCTAGTTTATAAGATTATTGTTTGCTTGGACTAAACCCATTTGTTCTTGGTTTATGTTGGCCAAAAACATGGGTTTTAAGGGGCTGCCAAAAATCGACTTCTTATGTATGTTTGGATATATTGTTGTTGTTTATGCATAACAAAGCCTAGACCACTTGGATTGAATGATTGATTGTCATGTTGTATTCATTTGGGCATGTAATAATTTATTTTGTTTTAAGTCTTGTTTTGTAATCTATTCATTCATATGGTTTGTAATAAATAGATTAGGAGTTTATCTTTACTAGAAAAATGTATTAGGATACATATTTTGTAAGGATGCTCAAGATCAAGACTTGAAGAAAAGATGGACAAAGAGGATGCTTGAAGATGTGAATTCAAGTGGGAGTTCCTTTTGTCAACCATGTGTCATGTTCTTAACCCTTAGGACAAGACCTTTTGACACACTTGTTTTGGCTAAACAAGTGTGCTCAACTTAGTATGCTTTGTTATGCATATATGGATTGTTTGGTTATGCTTGGTTGAATGCTTATGATGTTGTTTTGTTTTGGATATTTGGATGTCATTAACAAACATCACCTAGAACAAGCTAATACAAGAAATTGGTTCTCAAATCATTAAGCAAAATAGAATGGGTCTATAAAAAGGAGTTAATGGTTTGCAAAATAAAATGGGTTTTATTTATAAGAACCAAATAGGTACCATATGGTTGAATGCATACAATCATATAGTACATGGTTTTTTCTAAAACATGAATTGTGAAATTATAAATCCCTTTTGAAAACAAGTTAAACACCATCCTTTTACACAACACTTAGGTTACTTGCAAACTCTTAGTGGGATAAAGGTCACCTAATCACTTTGAGGAACTTGTAACTTGAGGTGATAATGCCATGTTTGTGGGATAAAGGTCACCTAACCACTTATGTGGTAAACTCACACGTGTGTGTAAGTAGGACGACTTGATTTATAAAATATATTGAATGGATCACCTAAAATGTGTTTTATAAAAGGTGTTGATGGGGTAAACATGCCGTTATAAACATAAGATGTTTAAATGATCCCATACCATTAGAAGTTGCAATGGGTTGCAATTGTCATTTATGACTACCTTGTTTATTTAAATAATGGGATAAAGGTCACCTAACAAATATTTAAATATAACGTTGGATTCTAAAAATATTTTTTTTATTAATAGTCTATGAGACGTAAAGGGTATTAATAAATGAAATGTATAATTATATCAACGATTACTAAAATGGAACTTTGTAAAATCTTGTAGATGGCCGATCACACCAACGCTAATAACGATGTACCAAACCAAAACAACCAATCTCTTAGGGCGATCCTTCAAAGGGATCGTCTAACACCTAACAACTTCATGGATTGGTACCGCAACTTGAGAATTGTTCTCAAGCAAGAAAAGCGGGCCTACATTCTTGATGATCCCATCCCCGATGAACCTAACGAGGAGGATGTGGAGGCCTATAATGATTGGGTTAGATATACGGAAGACTCCATCCAAGTCTCTTGCTTAATGTTAGCAAGTATGACACCCGAACTCCAAAAGGAGTATGAGCTCCATGGAGCCTATGACATGATCACTCAGCTGCGGGAAACGTTCCAGCAACAAGCTAGAGTGGAGCGCTTCGAAACGGTTCGAGCGCTTCATGCATGTCGGATGGAGGAATCCCAATCAGTTTCATCTTATGTTCTTAAGATGAAAAGCCACATCGACCGCCTTCAAAGGCTGAACTGTCCCGTCTCAAAGGAGTTGGCCACGGATTTGATCCTCAATGGCCTAACTAAAAAGTTTGAGGCATTCGTCATGAATTACAACATGAACGGATGGGACAAGAGCATAAATGAACTTCATTCGATGCTCAAATCAGCTGAGGCGGGAATGGGTAAAAGGGTTTTACCCGTTCTCACCATTAATGAAGGTGGGAGAAGGAAGAGGTCTCTACCCCCTCCCAAGGCAAATGTTGCCAAAGGAAAGGGGCACGTTGGAGGAAAGGGGAAGATGGTTGTTAGGGCGGAACCTCCGAAGCCCAAGGAGAAGAAGCAAAAGGTTGCTGTAAACGACCCATGCTTCAAATGTGGTGAGATAGGGCATTGGATGAGAAATTGTCCAGTCTATCTCAAAGAGTTGAGAGAAAAGAGGGATGCGGGGCAAACCTCAGGTATAATATACATGATACATATAGAATTAAATGTTATTTCTTCTAACACATGGGTATTAGATACCGGATGTGGAACTCACATTTGCAATTTGTTGCAGGGGTTCAAAAGAAATGAGCATTATGAGAAAGGGGAAATAAGTCTCTTCATGGGCAATGGTGCAAAGGTTCATGTGGAAGCCCAAGGAGACTACATTTTGAAACTTCCAAATGGTTTGGAAGTTATTTTAAGTAATGTATTATATGCTCCTAGTTTGACTAGGAACATAATTTCTGTTTCCCGTTTAAGACAATATGATTATGATTTCAAGTTTGTTGACAATGATATTCATGTTTCTTTAAATCATGTATTTATTTTAAAGCTATACCTTGTAATGGTATTTATGAATTGGTTCATGAAAACGCAACATATGATAGCTCAATATACCAAGCAACCACCAAAAAACTTAAATTGGATTTGAGTGATACCTACCTTTGGCATTGTCGTCTTGGTCATATAAACAAGAAACGTATACAAATACTTCAAAAGAATGGTCTTTTAAAAACAAATGAATGTGATTCATTTGATGTATGTGAATCTTGTTTACAAGGTAAAATGACTAAGGCACCCTTTAGTGGAACTAACGAAAGGGCAAAAGATTTATTAGGTATCATACATTCGGATGTATGTGGTCCTTTTAAGCCAATGACTAGGAATGGTGAGAGATACTTCATTACCTTTACCGACGATTATAGTCGCTATGGGTATGTGTACTTATTAAGGCACAAAGATGAAGCTTTTGAAATGTTCAAAATCTTCAAGAATGAAGTAGAAAATCAACTCAACAGGTCAATTAAAATTCTCCGCACCGATAGAGGTGGCGAATACCTAAGTGATGTTTTTCAAGATCATCTTAGGAGTTGTGGGATTGTCTCACAACTCACTCCACCTGGAACACCACAACATAATGGTGTGTCTGAGAGGAGGAATCGAACCTTATTGGATATGGTCCGATCTATGATGGCTAGAAGCACATTGCCTCTATCATTTTGGGGTTTCGCTTTGCTCTCCGCGGCTCGTATTCTGAATATGGCCCCAACCAAGAAGGTGGAAAGGACACCTTTTGAGATATGGCATGGAAGAGTTCCATCCCTATCATACTTAAGAGTTTGGGGTTGTGAGGCTTATGTTAAGACTCCCACCCCAAACAAATTAGAAGTCCGATCCACCAAGTGTATCTTTGTTGGATATCCTAGAGATTCTATGGGATATTATTTCTATGATCCACTGGAACAAAAGGTGTTTGTTTCCAGAAAGGGTGAGTTCTTAGAAACTAAGTTCCTTATGGAAGGAATTAGCAGTAGAACAGTGGATCTTGAGGAGGATCAAGAAACACAGCCCGATGCACGTTTGGTTGAAACTAGCACTCAACGTGAGGACGTTGAGGATGATCAAGGGGTTGATCAATACACACAAAACGTTCGCAGAAGTGGTAGAACTAGTAATCCACCTGAAAGATATGGATTTTTCATGGATGGATGCTATGTGGTGGATTCAGATGAACCAGCCACATATCATGATGCAGTGTCCAATTTGGATTGTGACAAATGGCTTGAGGCCATGAACGTTGAGATGCAATCCATGTATGACAATCAAGTTTGGGAACTTGTTGAGCCACCTCTTAATTCCAAAATAGTTGGAAGTAAGTGGGTTTTCAAGAAGAAAACCGATATGCATGGAAACTTGGATACTTACAAAGCTAGACTTGTAGCAAAGGGTTTCACTCAAACTCAAGGGGTTGATTATGATGAAACCTTCTCACCTGTTGCAATGCTTAAGTCTATAAGGATATTGTTTGCCATAGCAGCTCATTATGATTATGAGATTTGGCAAATGGATGTCAAAACCGCTTTCCTAAATGGATATCTTGAGGAAGATGTCTATATGGTTCAGCCTGAAGGTTTTGTTGATCCAAAACATCCTAACAAAGTATGCAAGTTAAAGAAATCAATCTATGGATTGAAACAAGCATCGAGAAGTTGGAATCACCGTTTTGATGATGAAGTAAAGAAATTTGGCTTCATCAAAAACGCTGATGAGGCTTGTGTGTATAAAAAGGCTAGTGGGAGCACAATAACCTTCCTAGTATTGTATGTTGATGACATACTACTATTTGGAAATGACATTCCAACCATGGAAGGTGTAAAAACCTGGCTTGGAAGTTGTTTTTCCATCAAGGATCTTGGTGAAGCCGCCTATATTCTGGGAATAAAGGTCTATAGGGATAGATCAAGACGGCTAATTGGTTTGAATCAAAGTGCATACATTGACAAAATCTTGAAAAGGTTCAAGATGGAAAACTCTAAGAAAGGTACTGTACCTATTCAAAGAGGGACAATATTGAGTACAACTCAATGTCCAAGCTCCAAGGAGGAGCAAAATAGAATGAAGGCAATCCCATATGCATCTGCTATAGGATCCATCATGTATGCAATGATATGCACTAGACCGGACGTGTCATGCGCTTTAAGCATGACAAGTAGATACCAGCAAAATCCTGGTGATAGTCATTGGATGGCTGTCAAGAACATTCTGAAATACCTAAGGAGGACTAAGGACATGTTCTTGATCTACGGGTCTGGTGAAGAGGAACTCGTTGTAAAAGGTTACACGGATGCGAGTTTCCAAACCGATCGAGATGATTCACGATCTCAATCAGGGTACATCTTTATTCTAAATGGCGGAGCTATTTCTTGGAAAAGCTCAAAGCAAGAAGTCGTAGCGTTGTCCACTACAGAGTCAGAATACGTCGCCGCTTCAATGGCAGCACAGGAAGCTGCATGGCTGAAGAAATTCATAGCCGATCTAGGGGTAGTCCCTTCCATTCAGGATCCCCTAGAGATCTTTTGTGACAACGAAGGTGCGATTGCTCAAATCAAGGAACCTCGTGCTCATCAAAAGACTCGGCACATTGAACGGAGATTCAACTACATAAGGGATGAAGTTGAAAAAGGAAAGATATGTATTCGCAAAGTCCACACTGATAAAAACGTTGCGGATCCACTCACAAAGCTCCTTGAAAAGGCAAAGCATGAGGGTCATGTTTGTGCCATGGGACTTAGATATTCCAGTGACTGGGTTTGATGTCGTATTTTGTATTTGGATATTGGAACTTATGTTATTTGACTTATTTATATGGTTATTATTTTCATTTGTTCTTCTTTTAGCATGTTTAAATCCGTGAATAAATAAGTTATTCTAAACGTCCGTAGTCGATCATACTTGTGGGAACAACTATGAATGTAAGACTAATGAACTTGGATTGGTTGATGTTCATAAGATATGAATATAGAGCAAGAGGTTGTTACCAAGGTTCATTGATATCTATGGGATATAGATATTGGACTGACCCGCTCTCAATTATTTCTGCATGGAATCTTCTGATTAGTCATAAGAAATTTTGAGTAAAGGCGAATATCATTGTATCCTCAGACCTGAGATACATATTGGGTCTCGATATTCACCAAGTATTGTACTTTGACTTAGTTCTTTGCTGTTCTGAAAAGGCAGTACATAAGGCTGAGTTCAGGTATGACATGAGGTGATTGTGAGAGACGTATGTAATCAAGATGGAATTTGTTCCTCTTATTCGTTGAGAGTTAGATGTCTAAGGCCTGTTAAAGTTAAATCATCAGAGAATGACTATTCTGTGTCTCTTGGATTTAACATGACATCTGTATCAAAAGGATAGATGATTAATTCACCTAAAAACATATTCAAGTAAGGTACTTGAAAAGGATGATGTTATTGAATGGCACTTAGTCATATACATTAGGGGTAGCAAACCGTTGCTAGGCGTTATTTGCTGCTTGCATCAATCTTCTATGAATCTTGTGCAAGTGGGAGATTGAAAGATTTGATCTGCCCAAGATACATATAAAATTGATGTGGCTAGTGTGATATGATCCAAGTCGGGTCATACCCAATAACAAGCCTAACAAACACCGAAAGATAAATTATTTGTTGATAAGATCATAACAAATAATAAGTTACACCAATTTAGAAAATTGGATTTTCTAAATAATTACTTTTGTAGATGAACATCATTATATATAATGTAATTTGTTCATGAGGGATTTCTTGTGCATTGTTTAAATTAGTTAAACAATAACAAAAGACTAGTTGTATGTGTTATAAAATTAAATTGGTTTAATTTTACAAAAGGGTGGATTGTATGAATGGAATTTTAATAAAAATTTGAATTGGAGAGAGACCAAGGGGTGCCCATTCGGCCGCCCCCTTTATGTCTTGGGAACCTTTTTTGTTGGTTCCAAGCACATGCATATGACACTCTTGATTCATAATTTCATTCACACACTCAACCAAAAACACAACACAAAGAATCTCCTCTCTCTCTCCCTCTTGGTTCACGGTTTTGAAGAAGAATTTTCAGCTTGAAAACCTAGTTTCAAGGCTGAAAATTGAACAAGAAAGAGAGAACTACACTTGGTGTTCAAAGCCTAGCAAAAGGGAGTTGTTTGTTCGAGCTTGGGGTATCACTCCTTGAGGTTTTCTAGCTTGAAAACTCAGCCACAAAGTCACATTCCACAGCTCTCACTTTGGGTTTGAAGGAAACTAACAAAGGTTGTAGTTTCTTGACTATCTAGTGTTCTTTCATTTGTATGCATTATGTATAAAGATCCATGGCTTGGGGTTATTATAAAATGGGTTTTATAATCAGATCTTAATATGTTTTAAAATATTATTCCGCTGCGTTTTCATATAAATCATGTTGTATGAAGCTTTGATAAACATGTTAAAACCCCTACAAAATCTACCTTCTTCCCCCATAACCATCACTTATCAAAGACGCCCCAAACGAACCCTTTTTCAATCTTCTCCGATTGAACAAGCTCCTCCTGTTCTATCCAAAAAGGCTAGAGTGGAACAATGAGCTCCCAGTCAGTCTGAGGTCCAACCATCCTTCACAATTGACCTCAATATGGGTCTTAAGTCTCCTCAGTCTCAGACCCATGAGCCCAAAACCCAAGCCGAAAACCCTCAGGGAGAGTCTTTATACTCCCCTGAGCAGCCAAAAAGGGACAACCCCACCATAGGCTCAATGCCTTTAGACATTGATCAAAGTCCTGGGTCACTAGGCTTCACTTCCATATCCTTTACTGACCTACTCATAGGAGCTGATGAAGAGATTATGTCTCTTCAGGGCAATGAAGTTGATTCACAACACCCTCTCAAGGATCAACAAAGCCCAGAGAGATCTCTTATCTCTTGCCCCCATCAGCAAGCCTTTACTGAGGTGAGTCCCACTGATATGGAGGGGACTCATGTAGATTCAGCTGCCACTACTAAAGGAGCCTCAATGGACCCTCAGGACAGTGGTAACATTACTGAGACTGAATCTACGGCAACCATGCCCTTTGATGACTCTGAAAGAGACATCATTGAGCAAGGGAAACCAAGACGCCAAGAAACGACATCTGGTGGTGAGGATGAACATACTAGGTATGTTACCTCATCTCCCCTTGATTCTTCCAAAGAAGATGAGGGAAGACTGCAACTCACCATTGAAGACCTACTTTCTAAAGTCTCAAATCTTGAATTTAAGGTTAGGACTTTAGACGATAGGTCTGCCACTCAGCAACTTGAGATTAAAAATCTCAAGGCCAAACTAGCTGAGAAATAGATTGAGAGGTCTGTTAGGAACGTACCAATTCAGGTCTCATTGACCTCTTCCTCTAGCTCATCATGCTCTCAAGATGATGCTACCAAAAAGGGGGAGAGTGTTCAGGGACAAAGCCATAGACAAGAGGAACCACAAAGTCAAGCTCTCACTTCCTTAACTTCAAAATACCTTATGCAACAAGCTTTAGTTTTTCCTGAGCCTCCTCCACTTGTAATTCAAGTGGATCAAAGGATGCTCCAAGATCTCAATAGGTTCTTTAACAAGTTCCTGTTGGAATCTCTTATTGAACAACCAAGTCCTGATCTGTCTGTGATTTACTTCGGAGCTCAAGAGCTTCAGAGGTTAAATGCACCTTCTACCACTATTGAGGAAGTTGGTCAACCTAAGGTCCAAGTGGAACCTGAGATTAACTTCGAAGGGGAAACAAGGACTAATGGCCCAGCAACTGAGACAGTTGGGATAGATAGTGCATTCTTACAGACTTCCGAAGCACAAGTCAAAGCCTCGGAAGAACAATTTCAATCTTCTGAAGCTGAGATTGCAGCTGCGGAAGGACTATTCTCCTTATCCGATGATCTAATAGTCACAGATGCAATCCTAGAACTTGCATCTAAGGTTAATAGGGAGGATTTTCTCACCCAACCCCTAGCTCAAACATCAGCATTAACTCCAGCTTCCATTTTCACTACTCAACCTGAACCTTCCATCCAAGAACCCCTAAATTCTAGCACTTCCGAAGACATCAAAGGAAAGAGGAAGATGACTAAGGAAGAAAGGTTAGAAAAGCTTAAAAGAAAAGGTAGACTTCCAACTGGAAAAACTGCTAGCTGCCAGTAGCAAAGCAGCTGCAGCCAACCAGGAGGTGGTCAACAATAAAAGAAGAGTGGAAATCATTGACAGACTTGTCAGTCTAGGAGCTATGAGTGAAGATGTACTACTGCTACCACTAGAGGAGTTAGTTGAGCTGGAAAAGGCAACTTTGCTGCAAAAACAGCAAAGAGAAGAAGCAGCAAGGTTGACCTTAGAGGAAGAAAGGGAGAGGAAAGAAAGACAAGCTGATGAGCAGCTCAGGAGGGAAAGGATAACTTTTCTAACCTCTAGGGGTTTCTCTCTAGAAGAACTATCTTCACACAACAATGATACGAACTTATGGCTCTTCAACAAAGAGCAAGATCAAATGGAGAAAGAGAAAAAGAAAGCTGCCAAGGAAAAGCTGATGCTAAAGAGGAAGAAGGAAGAAGAAGTAGGACCAGCTGCTCCCAAGAAGATAGGTGAGAAGGCCTGGATGAAGAACTATCTCCGGGCTCATGGCTTCTCTGGCAGGCAAGTGGGTCCTATGTCTGAAAAGACCCTCCAATGACATGTCAGTGACATAAAGACTGAAATCGCTCGGGGAAGAGGAAGGAGATGTACAGAAGAGGACAGGGGATGATCTTCAAATCAACTACTCAACCCCAACCTCAAACCCAACCAGAACCTGAACCAATTCCTTTTCCATTCCCCATCAAAATTGAACCAACCACTGAACCATACACCCCTGAACCTACACCATCACCCTTACCAACCTCTTCACCTCAACCACCTAAACTACCTATCCTCCAACCCAAAACACTATCCAGAACCCAAACACCTCAACCTACCTAACAACCTCTCAAACCATCCCCTCATCCTTCTAAACATCTCCCCTTAGAGGAGTTCAAGGCAATCAAGACAAAGCTCATCAATTGCACAACCCTGAGCGACATCTCCTGTGAGGAGGATTAAGTCAAATTGACTTATGTTGATGGATCCTCATGTTCCCTCACTAGAGATGAATTTCTTGATCTGCCCAGAGGAACATTGGACCAAGCTGCGAATCTCCTTGGCCTCAATTCAGATACTTTGAATGAGGAAGAAAAGAAGCTAAGGAGAAGGCTGGTGACTCAGCTGGATACAAAGAAAGGTGTCTGGGTGCCAAGACAACCTCTTGTGCCTAGGAAAAAGATCATCCAGTGGAGGTTCGAAGACTCTTCTCACAACTTTGTTGTTGAAAAAGAGAATGGAGAGCTCAACAGGCTAAATGCCTAATCTCTGCTACACTTAAGCAGATTTGATATTGCTAAGTTAGCAGAGAAGCCATTCTCCAACCCCTCCAACTTTGAAGTAGCTGCTCATATCAGAAATCATCTACGCAGTCTTCATATGGCCGAGCTAACTGCTAGGACCAAGGTTGAAGAAGAGTTGAAACTGAGAGAGGAGGAGAAAAGGAAGGGATCAACAACCAAAGGCAAAGCCTTTCTACAAATGGTTGAAGGTCCTGAACTTGAATCCATAGTTAGATGGGAGTATGACTATAACTCCCGTCAACTAACTATTTTCAGGGGGGCACAACAGAGGGTACATGTCATTCAGAGTGATAGACTGGATCTCCTATCCACTAATGACTTGTACAAGCTTCTCAGCACTACTTCAGGGAAGAAAAAGGAAACAAACAAATATCTTTTGTCCCTGGTGTTGAAAGCTTTGAGAAGCAGAAACAAGTGAGGTTTTGGTAGCATCAGCCTAGAGGGAGTTTGTTGGATGTAAAAAGGCTGGTGCAACAAAAACCAGATCACTTAGACTATTTTGGTGCAACTAATAAAGGACTTCCAAAGCTAAGTGTGGAACTTCCGAAGGAAAAAGGAGCTCTTCCGAAGACAAAGTGTAAAACCAACTTCCGAAGGAAAACTCCAACTTCCGAAGACAAAGTATTCACTTTCGAAGATCAAGACTTAGAGTGAAAGATCAGAAGTCAACTTCCGAAGTATGAAAGAAGTCCTCAAGCCTCGGAAGTATAGAAGCCTCTTCCGAAGTATAAGTGGCTTTGGAAGAACTTGTTCTTCCGAAGCCAACTTACCTTCGGAAGACACTACTATTATCCAGTGGACATAAGTATGGTCTCCCTGACACTCCACTGCAGACCTCTGAGATACTGCATGGCGTTTTCTCAAAAGCCATGTAGTTGACCATACTTTATTCCACTGTTTACCTTTATAAGTTAGTATAGTTGCCATCTTTAGTTGGTGACAAAAGGTAAGTGATGGACATGTCATGACTACCATATCTTAGATAATACTTTATCTAAGATACCTTAACTTTAGCATTGTATTATATGCTTTAGTCTTAGGTTTCCAGCTGGTATCAAAGTATATCCGGCTGTAGGATCTAGTATATATAGTTTCTCATTGTAACTCATGTTTTATGCTTGTAAGAGTCTTGTAATACTTTGAGTTGAGAAGTAATATATACAAGTGCCTTGAAAATTAATTCTTTGTGTTCTTTGCTACTTATTTTATTATTATCAACTCTTAGAAGAGATTCTACTTCATCTGATTTGAGTGTAATATAAGTGATTTTGAGAGAAATCCAAGTGTTAAGTAACAAACCCGATCCTGCAGTAGGCTTTATTGTTCCTTGCTCTCCAAATGCTCCAAGTTGTTACCATGAATACGGCATGAACGATCTTCTTTTTGCCTTTATCATCTGATACCTACTTGTGTAATTCCCAAAAATCTTTAGTTGAAAACACAAACAGTGGAGGTATTTTACACCAAAGTGCACAAACACACCATACTTGATTTATCATAGGGCATAAGAACAGAATATGTTATGATGTTTCTTGTATCACCCCACAAAAAGGACATAAATTAGTTGGTAAATTTATTTTACGATTAGATAATGCCCACCGGGTCGGTAGTCTATCCATACCCGCTCTCCAAAACATAATATTAATCTTTTTTGGAACCCAATTGTTCCAGTCATGCACCACCTCTTGGCGTATACAGTTCTAACTATCAATTTTCAATCTAATCGATTTCACCGAAATCCCCTCCTCCTTAGCATCTACCAAAACCCATTTATCCTTTGATGCATTATCCTCAGGACAAACGTTTTTAAGTAAGGTAGTACACAAGGACAATTCATGGAACTCCTCTACAATAAAATGTTCTTGCTTTCACCGCCATTTCCATGTAGCGCTCTACCCATTTAATTCAAAACACTTATCTACCGTGATGAATTTAGTGACTTCTAAGGAAAATAATGCTGGGAATTTGAGACTCAATGGCTTCTCATCCAGCCAGATATCCAGCCAAAATCTTATGTTCTCACCATTTCCCAACACCCCTTTTATTGAATTTTCGATATTTATATTATACCTGGTGAGATCAGAACGCACCTTTGAAATCGCTTCCAACATCTTGCAATAGAGTTCCCAACTGGGATAGAATACCAAATCGTTGATTATTGATGAATACACATGATAACATTGCGCCATAAGCTATCGTTTTCCACTTTAAAACGCCACAACCATTTGGTCAACAAACTAATGTTAGTAGCCTTGAGAGAGCCCACCCCAAGTCCTCCCGCATCTTTTGGAGTGAGGACTTTGTCCCATGAGATCCAATGTATTATCTTCGAGTTGCTACCTCCCCCCAAAAGAAATTGTTGTGATACCTTTCTAGGCGATGAATGACCTTTTGAGGAGCTTTAAAAAGGGAGAAATAATACAGTGGAAGACTCGCGAGAACCGAATTGATTATGGTAATCCTACCCCCAATGGATATTGTATGGGCTTTCCATGCAGATATCTTTTTGCAAAGACATCATAGACAGGTTTCCAATGTCTTTCATAATTCATATTCGCGCCAATCTGGAGACCAAGATAATAGAAATTAGGAGGCTGCCACTTTTACAACCACATAACCTGGCCAATTCATCAAGTTGCGCCTGCTCAAACCCAATACCATATTTACTACTTTTATTTAGATTGATTTTTAGGCCTGTAGCTAGGAAAAAGCAGCGTATCAGCCTAATTATGTTTCGAAAATTTGAATGAGACCACTGTCCCATAAAAAGAACATCACCTGCATATAGAACATGAGATAGTTGTAATCCGTAGTTAGGCAAATTTATACCATGAAAGAGTGTCAGGATCAACGATCACAAGTTTGAAGTATTAGAGTGTAATGCAGCGGAATGAAGAGAAGAATTAGTCAAGTTATAGCAAGAGTTTGTTACTTGTAAACAACAGCGAGAGAATATTTTTCTGTGATTAGGAATGTTTCAATAATGCCCAATATTATTGCTAAATCATTCACAGTTACAATAAGGTTGGCACTCCTTATATAGAGTGCAATCACTGCTGTAATCACGGGATGGTGATTACTAGCAGATCTAGTACAAAAATAACTAATAATCTTAATAAACTACTGAAATGTTCACAACTACTGAGAACATGTCAGAGTGCTAAGTATAGAACATGAAACAACTGAAAATAAACTACTGATACTACAACGACTGAAGAACAAACTCTTCAGTCGTTTTACAAAACTACTGAAAAGAGAAAATATAAAACTACTGAAAGCAAACCGTCACAACTACTGAAGAAGTCCTCTTCAGCTGTTGTGACAACGTCTGATACTTTGTCTTCAGCATTTGTCTTCAGACTTTGTCTTCAGCACTTGTCTTCAGACTTTGTCTTCAGCACTTGTGTCTTCAGACTTTGTCTTCAGCACTTGTCTTCAGACTTTGTAATCAGTTGTTGTCTTCAGCTGTTGTGGACTTCAGTAGTTGTTGTGACGTCTGTGGGACTTAAAAGGTTTTTCTGATCCGGCTCATTGGTTCTTTTGGTCCAACAAACTCCCCCTGAACCAATGCAGCCAAAACCTTTAACTTTATTGAGGTCCCACTTATTATTGGCAAAATGGATGGTCTTTTTCCTTCTTGATCAGTTAAGAAGATGACCCATATAAGTACCGGCCTGGAAGTAAGTCTCTGATGATTTGGTTGGCAAAGTGTGGATAGGAGCTCTGTATTGGGGAATTGGACACTGAGCTGTTTCCCCATCCATGAAACTCACTTCCCATGTATAAGCCTGTAGGATTCTCTGGTGTATGCTCTGAGAAACATGATTTGTTCTTCCATAGTAAGATTCTCTGGTTCACCATCGAACAATCCTTCACGCCCATACAGCTCTGAGATGTATTTGGCCTGTTTGCCATTTTTGAGCTCAACTGTTGTGATCTGTCTGTAGGCAAACTCATCTGGATGATTACCTTCAAGTAACAGACTGAGCTCATTTTGTTTGAAGTTCTCAAGCTTCTTGTAGACTAACCCCTTCTTGATTACTCTGTTTTCTAACATTTTTGGGGAGGCTGTTTAGTCTCATAAGCCTTCTTGAAGTCTTCTACAATCTCCCAGGGTGATACTACAAGGACCACTGTGATCTCTTCATCTACGATCCTTTTGATCTGGCCCTTATATTGTGCAGGAATGTCCTTCTTCACAATTCTGTGAGCCACCCTAGGATCAGGCCACATCCTCACCTTTTCCTTTTGATATTGAAATGTGTTGGCGAGGGTGTACAGTCTCAGAGCTTCTTTCTTCATACTTATTATTGATGAAGAAGCAGCATAAGTTTTATCTATACTCTTTAGCATCTCCTCATCATGAAGCCTTTGCAATTTCTCTTCTTCGATCTTTACTCTCACAGTTTCCATCTGTGAGGTGGGAGTGATGGGCATAGATTTGGCTTTAGGCAAAGTTAGGACTGCAGAAAGAGGCAGCCTATCTTCTTCCTCATCATCCTCTTCTTCTTCTTCTTCTAGCCTCAACATCCTTCTCTTCTTCTTCTTGGATGCATCATCGGCTGTTGGTTTTGAGGGTAAAGGAGTTGGTTTAATGGGTTGTGGTAGTGGTGATTTTGAAGTGGTAGGTTTTGCAGGTTGTTCTAGCATTCTTGTAATGAGTGAGGCTTTGGAGTATTTTGCTAGTTCGTTTCTTTTTCCAGCACCTGCTTCATTTAATGCTTCAATCACTAATCCCTTTGTATATGCTTCAGACGTACAGATCTTGGTGGTTATAGCCAAGATACTGTCCCTGGTCCATGACTTAATCTCTATCAATGATCTTCCAAGATACTTTGCAATAAATCTGATCATGATCTCCAGTCTTTCTCTTTCTAGCACATCATAATTTGCCCATCTTGAGTTAATTTCTTCAACTTCAAGTCTTCTAATCTCTGAGTCAAGCTGTGCAGTATCGAACCCTTGTCTGTATAGTTGGTCAATAATGGAGTCCATAGATTTACTATGTGTAGCATCCGCCATTTTGACCATCTCATCAAGTTGGAGTTCTTTTTCTTTTCTTTCAATCTTCCTCTTCTTATATGTGATGTGAAAGTCTTTGTGACTTTCACTCACTTGATCAGTGTCAGCTCCCTTCACATACTCTTCCTCCTTCTCAGTCTCTTTCACAACAACCTCTTCTTCCTCCTGTTCTCTCTCTATCAATATGCGCTTCCCTTTGTCTTTCACTGACTGACTCTCTCCCCTTTTTGGTTGCATTGGTTGCAAGGGTTTGAGTAGTAGAAAGCCTTGTGCTCACAATCTCCTCCACCAGTGGTTGTATGATTGAGGGAAGTTTGTCATCCAAGGTTTTGATCACAATGTCGGTGATCATTGGAGTGATGAGAGGTAGGGATTTGTGGAATATAGCAGCTGTTTGCTCAGAGGGGTTCTGTCCCTGAGAAACAGTGCCAGAAGTAGAGGCTGGTGGATTGAATGTTTTAGTGGCTGAGTGTTTAGGAGACCTTCAGATGAAGGTGCCATCTGTGGGTGTATGGTGGTATCAGATGGACTTGCTTCTTGAGAGAATTGGTCAAGTAGTCTTTGTAGTCTACTGACTTCTTCCTCAAGAATTGTGTTCTGGGCTAGAACATCATAAAAGAAGCCCAGGTCATCATCAGCAGATGCTGAATCACCTGACCTCCTGCTAGTAGCAAGATCTACATGCTCTGGGTGTAGACCAGATGTAGCATGTGCCCCTTTTTCTTGGAACTGGGGACTTCCAGCCTCAGGACGATGTCCTTCATCAGCTGTTGCCTCTGATGAGGTCTTAGCCATGTTACCAGCCTCAGTCTGATCATGTGCTGATGCAGAAGAGGTGGCAGCCTCACCAGATATTCTTGTCTCCGTATCTACACTAGGAGACTGAACATTTAAACCCCTGTGCTGTGGGTTGTCAGAAGCATGTTGATCCTCTACCTCAATATCTGTGGTTTTCCCTTTAGGTAGTTGTCGGGGAGGAGGAGAGGCATGCAGCTGAGTCAGCACATTTGCAATTATAAGTGTTGGCTTTGGGGGGCATTTTCATTGGGAGATAGGGTATTATGCACCTGGGGAGAATGGTGAGTTTCAATGGCAATCTCCTCAAATGAGGAAGATTCCAGATTTGTGGGTACCCCTTCTTTGGTTGCTTCAGGTTCCTTTTGAGAGGAATCCTGAGCGGCTGTGGCTGGGTGAGTCTCTGATACTACTGGGGGGTTTACACCAGTAAGTATATCCTGTCTTGGTGGTACAGGAGCATCTTCAGGGGACTCATCTTCCTGAATAGCTGTTTTGGTTCGTTTTGTTTTTGGTTTGGTGGGGACTTTGGATTTTGTGGTGGTGGCTGTGGGTTCCAGCTGCGTGGGTTTGCGCAGCTTGGCAGCCATTTTGAGTGATTGGTCAGAGTTGTGCCGGGAGTATACTTCAGGCAATACAGCCATAGCAGGGACTCCCAGGCCAACAAGTCCCTCAGCTTGAAGCTGGTTTTCAATTATGGCCATTATAAACCGAGGATATAATATCCAACGGTTGGAAAGTTGTTTTTGGGCCATATCCTTGAGCTCTAAGAATAATATTTCAGAAAAATTTAAAGGTTGTTGCTCAAGGATAGAGTACAGTACCTGTTGCCACCTTGTGGACATTTGATCCCATGATGAAGTCTTTGGAGCCAGGCAGACATTTACCATATGAAAGATAAGCCGTTCAGCATCCTGGAAATGTTTCTTCAATATGGTAGAGGCACTCAGGTTGCCTTCGTATCCATGGTGGGCAAATGATAGATCAGTGGTGCCCTTTGGATAGCTAGTCGGGAAAGTGGCATCATCCAGATTGAGGGTTTGGCGAAGAATCTCTGGATTGATGACCACCTTTTGGCTATGGACAAACGAATGAAGTGACTCTGTGTCATTCTCCTCAGAGACAAGAGTTACGTTTGTCCAGAATTGGCTAAGGGATTCGGCATATATGGTGGGGTTTATCAGAAAGGCTGTTTGGTAAGGTGACTGGACCATTAAGTCAATGGCGTTGTGAAACTTTGTCCAGAATGGTGATTTAGTAAGGTGAGCGACACAGTTGTGTCGAGGTTTTAGTTGCATGGTCGCCATGGATGAAGAGAGGGTACAGAGTTTTTGAACGTTAGGTTTGAGAGTAAAGGTGAGAAAAACTCTGGTGAGGTAAGGGATTTATAGGGTAGGGTTATGAACCGACTGAAGGTTTTGGTGAGTCATCATTTGGTGAAACTGGTGATGACGTGGCATTAACTTTTAGAGGATGAAATGACTGACCGTATGGGTGTGATCATCAGTTGTTATAAAACAACTGAAGACTTGGTTTTAACCGTCAGACATTGAAACAGCTGAAGTCTTTGATTTAGTCTTCAGTAGTTATAAAACTACTGAGGACAATTCCGACTTCAGGTGGTGAAACAACTGAGGACATGGTGTTTGTCATCAGTAGTTATGTAACTACTGAAGACAGTGGTTTTGTCATCAGTTGGTGTAAACATCTGAAGACTTAGTGGTAGTCTTCAGTAGTTGTAAACTACTGAAGACATAGCTATGGCTTCAGTTGTTTAGAAACAGCAGTTGTAAAAACAACTGAAGAGAAATTACTCATCAGCTGTTGTCGTCAATTCTTAGCTTTTCAGCTGTTTCAGTCTGACCTCCACATTTAAATACGAGTTTGTTTCATTGGTCATCAGTACTTATCTGCATTTTTGACATCAGCAGTTGTAGTTACATCAGCTGTTGTGATTTCATCAGCTGTTATAACTACATCAGCTGTTTTAACAAATGAAGTACTTATATATGACATGGTTACCAATGATCATCAGTATTTACTACTGAGATTATCGGTAGTTGTCACTTATTCTAGCTGCAGCATACCAAGCCTTAACACCAGGTTGTGGAAAGTTGAACTATCCAAAGGCTTAGTAAAAATGTCTGCAAGCTCATCAGCACTAGGAACAAATTTTGGATCAATCAAACCTTTTTCAAAACAATCTCTAATAAAGTGATGTCTGATTTCAATATGTTTAGTCCTAGAGTGCTGGACAGGATTCTTGACAATACAAAGAGCTGAAGAACTGTCCATTAACAATGGAGTCTTAGTCTCAGTTATGCCATAATCCAATAATTGGTTTTGAAGCCATAATACCTGAGATGTACAACTTGCAGCAGCAATGTACTCGGCTTCAGCAGTTGATGTAGCAACTGAGGTTTGTTTCTTACTCTGCCAAGAAATCAAACAGTTGCCTAGGAATTGGCATCCACCAGAAGTTGATTTCCTGGTCAACTTACACCCTGCATAGTCACGTCAGAAAAAGCAACTAATTTACCAGAATGTCTAGTAGAATACCATAAACCTAGAGATGGAGTGCCTTGCAAATATCTAAAGATCCTCTTGACTGCAATCAAATGAGACTCCTTAGGTGCAGCCTGAAATCTAGCACAAACACATGTAGCAAACATAATATCTGGTCTAGAAGCTGTTAGGTACATCAAGGACCCAATCATACATCTGTAAAGTGTTTCATCAACCACTTTACCTTTCTGATCTGTATCCAGTTGTGTGGTGTTGCACATGGGAGTAGAACAGGGTTTACAATTTTGCAAATCAAATTTTTTCAAAAGATTTTTTGTATATTTGGACTGATGAATGAAAATTCCATCAGCCTTTTGTTTGATTTGCAAACCCAGAAAGAATTGTAATTCCCCCATTGCACTCATTTCAAACTTTTGTTGCATCAGCTTTGTAAAGTCATCACACAACTATGGATCAGAGGATGCAAAAATAATATCATCTACATAAATTTGAACAAGTACATTATGCTGCCCTGCTTTCTTAATGAACAAAGTTTTATCTATGGTGCCTCTAGTAAAATTATTTTCAAGAAGAAAGTTTGATAATGTCTCATACCAGGCCCTAGGAGCTTGTTTCAACCCATAAAGAGCCTTATCAAGCTTATACACCCAATTAGGATGTTTGTTGTCCTCAAAACCTGGTGGTTGACATACATAAACCTCTTCTTTAATTTTCCCATACAGAAAAGCACTTTTGACATCCATTTGAAAAACTTTAAGATTTTGATAAGCAGCATAGGCCAAAAACAATCGAATTGCTTCCAGTCTGGCTACAGGAGCAAAGGTTTCATCATAATCAATACCTTCTTCTTGTGCAAACCCCTGAACCACCAGTCTGGCCTTGTTCTTAATAATAAGCCCATTTTCATCAGTCTTATTCCTAAACACCCATTTAGTGCCTATTGCACACTTACCTGGAGGTAGAGGAACAAGTTCCCACACTTGTTGTTTCTTGAACTGAAGAAGCTCAAACTGCATGGCATCAACCCATCCATTGTCTTTTAATGCAATATGATAATTCTTTGGCTCTTGCTGACTAATGAAGAGAGCATAGAAGCAGAAATTTGACAATTGACTTCTTGTTGATACTCCAGCAGTGATATCACCAATGATTTGAGACATAGGGTGATTCTTCAGATCTTGATACACAATGAGATCAGTGCAAGTGTTTGTAGCAGGCGCAACAGCAACAGATGGTGATGGTGAAGAGTTTCCTTGAAACCAATCAGTTATGGTAGTTCAAAGGAAGTTGAAGTTGTAGAAATCTCATCAGCATTTGTTGTGGATTGTGCTGCTGTAGCTGCAGGAACATCAGGTCTAGCTGAATCAGGCAGTTGATCAGTAAATCTGAAGAGGTGAGTACTACTATCATCATCATCAGTGCCAGCAGTACCACCAGGTGGAGAACTGTTGATATGAGCAACAGCAGGAGTTTGATGAGGAGCATATTGTAGTATGTCCAAATCAAATATCTCCACAGGATTTTGTGGAATCTTGTCCTTTGGAGATTCATTAAACTTAACATGTAGAGTCTCTTCAACCATCTTTGTTCTACAGTTGAAGACTCTGTATGCTTTGCAAGTTGATGAATAACCAACAAAATATCCTGCATCCACCTTTGAATCAAATTTCTGGAGTTGATCCCTTGTGTTGAGAATGAAACAAGGACATCCAAAAGCTCTAAAGAATGAAATTAGAGGGGCCAAATGATGAAGAACTTCATATGGAGTTTTCATCAACCTCTTATTCACTAGAGCTCTATTTTGTACATAACAAGCAGTATTGATAGCTTCAGCCCAAAAAGTCATTGGCAATCCAGAGTCAGCCAACATGGACCTTGCAGCTTCAATAAGGGTCCTGTTCTTTCTCTCCACTACTCCATTTTGTTCAGGAGTTCTTGGAATACTAAAATGCCTCTTGATTCCCTTTGAGAGGTAGAACTCATCAAGTGTATTGTTTCTAAATTCAGTTCCATTATCACTTCTAATACACTTGACTGAGAGGGAATACTGCTTCTCAACATACAACACAAAGTTGATAATCTTCTGAGGTGCTTCATCCTTTGAATGCAAAAAGAAAGTCCATACAAATCTGGAGTAATCATCCACAATTACTAGACAGTATTTCTTCTTAGCCATACTCATCACTCTCACAGGACCAAAGAGATCCATGTGAAGAAGCTGTAAGCAGGCTGTGGACTTAGGTTCTTCTATGGAAGGAAATGAAACTTTGTGCTGTTTTCCTTTTAGACAAGCAGTGCAGTCATCTTCACATTTAAACTCCTTCATAGGCAATCCCCTTACTAAACCATGGTTAATCAGCTGATTTATGTTTTTGAGATTAACATGACCCAGCCTTCTATGCCATAGTGTAGATTCTTGAGGGGAAGCCTTGGAAAATAGGCAAGGATGGCCTTTGAGATCTATTTTCTTAGAAAGATCTAAGGCATACACTCTTCCTGTCCTGTTGGCCTTAAGGAGAGTGTGTTTATCCAACACCTTGTCAATCAAACTCAGAACTTTGGATGACAGAATCCGGCAGTTCTGACTTGTGAAAAGAGCAACATGGCCTTTGTCACACATTTGACTGACACTCAAGAGGTTGTACTTGAGATTTTCCACATGGTTAACATCATCAAACTTTATTTCCCCATTGGAAACAAAGCCTTTGCCGATGATGTAACCCTTTGCATCATTGCCAAAAGATACAAATCCCTTCCTTCCTTGAGAGTAGTCATTAAGAAGTGATCTGTTTCCTGTCATATGCATGGATCCTCCACTGTCTACATACCAGATGCCTCTGTGGCATGTTGAAGAACCCTGTGAAGATGATGCAGTTGAGCAGGAACCCTCAGTTGATTCCAGAGCCATAAGTGCCAGATTTCCAAAAGGACTATCACCACCATGTTGATCAGCACTTGTGAACAGTTGTTCATGACCAGACATGTCATCTGGCAAGCTGCTCCAATCAACAACTTCTGGGGTGAAGAAGCTATGTTGTTGAGGTTGAGGGGGTTGATGAGATGGTTGAGGTTCTGGAAGTGCATGAGGTTGTGGTACCATAGGAGCTTGAACTTGACTGGTTTGTGGCATGTAATAACACGGGTAAGGGTAAGGCATTTGACCCTGAGGAACAAAATATGCAGGAGATTGTAGTTGAGACTGATGACTAGAATTGACAGGATGTTGCCCTTTGTTTTGTTGACTATTGCTAGGAAAAGTCACAAAAGGTGCAGAGGAATTAGATCCAGATGATCTACATTCTCTAGCAAAGTGTCCAAGCCTTTGGCATTTGTGACACCTCAACTTACTCTTGTCAAAACCAACTTTGGTTTTGCCAGAGAGTCCTGGGAACTTTCTTCCAGTTCTTTTGTAGAACTTTTGAGATCTGATATTTATCAAGGCCATTTGGCTCAAAATATCCATCTCTTCTAAGTCATCATCAGCAATCCCCTTGAGATCATCCATGATGAAGCATAGATTGTCATTATTACACCCAGAAAATTGACTATCAACACTCACAAATGCTGAATCAGAAATATTTGAAGAGAAATCAATATGCTCATCATACTGGCATTCAGATGAAGCATATTCTGACTCATGACTAACCAGAGCAGTATTGCCTGGTACAAAGTCCTCAGTGAGCTTACCAGATGAAGACAGTTTTCTCTTTTGTTCTATCTCTCTCTCAAATGTGAGCAATTTCCCATGAAGTTGGGTGAGAGATAGTTTGTCCAAATTTGCACTGGAGCGTAGGACAATGGTATATGTATCCCATCTCTCAGGCAGTGATCTGAGAAATCTGTTATTCATCTGAACATTAGTATACTCATGTTTGACCATTTTCAATTCAGAGATCAAACAAGAGAACCGCTCAAACTGTTGAGTCAGTGTCTCACCCTTCCTATGAGAGAATGTCTCATATTGTTGGGCAAGGATCTCTCTATTATTTGCCAAGACCTCATCTGTTCCTCCAAATTGTTCTTTCAAGGCATTCCAGAGGTCATGGGCAGATTCATAATGCATTAACCCAGAATAAATTTCATTTGGTAGCGCCATGGCTAGAATTCCATGAGCTTTTGCATCTATCTCAAATAATTTCTTATCCTCATCTGAGTATTGATCCTTCCTCTTCGGAACCATTTGATTGGTTTCCGGGTTATTCACCATAGGCTTGTGTGGACCATGTACCACTGATGTCCAACAACCTGAGCTGTTAACAGACAGGTGATGGAGCATATGACGTTGCCATATGTTATACTCATTCCTAACCAGCATTGGAGGCTTGGTTGAGGAACCAGTATTGTGAGGATCATTGGAAGGAGTAGTCATTTTGAAACCAAAAACAATTTTATTCAAACAAAAATTAAGACACACCCAAACTCAATGAAAACCAAGAATAAGTCTCAGGATGAATGATTAAAAGCACAGAAAATTCAATCTCTATAACAGTTTCTTGCAAAAGGATACTAATTCACTCAAACTTGGATCTTGAAGAGCAGTTTCAATGATCAATTATTAGATCGATCAATGATTAACCTGCTCTGATACCATTTGTCAGGATCAACGATCACAAGTTTGAAGTATTAGAGTGTAATGCAGCGGAATGAAGAGAAGAATTAGTCAAGTTATAGCAAGAGTTTGTTACTTGTAAACAACAGCGAGAGAATATTTTTCTGTGATTAGGAATGTTTCAATAATGCCCAATATTATTGCTAAATCATTCACAGTTACAATAAGGTTGACACTCCTTATATAGAGTGCAATCACTGCTGTAATCACGGGATGGTGATTACTAGCAGATCTAGTACAAAAATAACTAATTCTTAATAAACTACTGAAATGTTCACAACTACTGAGAACATGTCAGAGTGCTAAGTATAGAACATGAAACAACTGAAAATAAACTACTGATACTACAACGACTGAAGAACAAACTCTTCAGTCGTTTTACAAAACTACTGAAAAGAGAAAATATAAAACTACTGAAAGCAAACCGTCACAACTACTGAAGAAGTCCTTTTCAGCTGTTGTGACAACGTCTGATACTTTGTCTTCAGCATTTGTCTTCAGACTTTGTCTTCAGCACTTGTCTTCAGACTTTGTCTTCAGCACTTGTGTCTTCAGACTTTGTCTTCAGCACTTGTCTTCAGACTTTGTAATCAGTTGTTGTCTTCAGCTGTTGTGGACTTCAGTAGTTGTTGTGACGTCTGTGGGACTTAAAAGGTTTTTCTGATCCGGCTCATTGGTTCTTTTGGTCCAACAAACCAATCGAAACCGCCTTCTTCATGATAGAAGTGAGGGATTACATTGTTATTACAAATAAAAATGGGGACAACGGGTCTCCTTGACGTAGCCCCCTTGAACATTGAAATTCTCTCGTGGGGGACCCGTTTATAAAAATTGAAGCTCTAGATGATTCAAGGAACCCACTGATCCACATACACCATTTTTGAGGAAACCCCATTTTTTAACATGGATAATAAAAGAGACCAACTCAATGTGTCGAAAGCTTTCTCAATGTCTAGCTTTAAAAATAAGGCGCTTTGCTTAGAATTTTTAATCCATGAGAAAATCTCATTTAATATTATAGGGCCGTTGAGTATGCTTCGGCCAGAGATAAAAGCTGATTGAGCGTCTGACACCACCGAGTCGATGCACCTTTTCAACCTATTGGCAAGTACTTTGGCTATCACTTTATAGATACATCCAATAAGACTAATGGGCCTGTAATCATTGAAGTAGATCAGATCATGGACTTTTGGAATTAGAGCAATAAAAGATGAGCTACAACACCTGTTGATCGTTCCATTGGAAAATAATTCAGAGAAAATGTTTCTGAAGTCTTGTTCGAACTGGTGCCAGAAATGATTTAAAAATGAAAACGTAAAACCATCCGGCCCTGCGCTTTTGTCGGGCCCGCCGTCCGTAACGGCTTCACGGATTTTAGCATCGGAGAACTCAACCACAATACTTGTATTTTCAGCCAAGGAAAGTTTAGATAGAGACGAGTCACGGATTAGAGCAATAAAAGATGAGCTAAAGATCATTTATCTAATTGACCATTTATTACCTTAACAAGATATTAAAGACTCTAGTTTTTTTAAACAACAAAAATGATAATATTACTAATACTAGCAAGATGCTAGAAAGAAGAATACAATGGAGACAAAAACATTACAGTTGAAATTTGCACCATGCATCCCAACTGATGTCAATCAATTTTAGCCTTCAAGTCTCTACCTTCAAACAACTTATTGTTTATGCTTTTCCATAATGTATAGATGGCAGTGTATATGATTGCCTTTATAATCCCCTTAAGATGGTCATGGAGGGGCCATTCACCCGCTTCCTTGATTAGACCCGTTAGGTTGCTCGACCAGAACGATGGGAGACGACCCCAATGCCAGACTGCTTCCCACACCACCGTCGCAAAAGGGCAATGCATCAATAGATGGTTAATGGTTTTCGAAACCCAACCACACATTGGACACTCAGATTGCACGTCTATACCCTATTTGATTAGCGCATGTTTAATCGAAATTTTGTCCATAACAGATCTCGGACACATTAAATTGACTTTTAAAGGAAGAAGGTTGATCCAATCTGTAATTCATTGATTTTGGGGAAGGATTGATATTTCTATCGACTTACTTACATGGCTTGTCGATAAGGTTCCCGTCTCCCCCATTTCCCAAATCCACATATCTTTCTTCTTTCTAATTAACTATACTCAAAAGTTCCTCTATGGCTACCCTTTGGTGCATTCTGTAGTTGACTTTGGGGTACTCCTCCAGTCTCACTTAATAATGTTTGGCTCATTTGTCCTCTCTAACATGTTGTTGACCAAATAATCCTTTTCTTTTTCTAGGATGAAAAGATCCAGAAATGCTTCCTTTAAACTCCCAACCTCCATCCATTCATCAAACTAAAATGGAATGTTTGACCCATCCCCTAATTTGCATGACCCCATAGAAAATAAATCGAGCCCAAGAAAACTAAGATAATCTACCATCGATACAATACTTCTCCATGGGCCTTGAATGGATTTCTTTAGTGGGAATTTTTGAGATGATTTGGAGCTTCAATGTATCACCTTAATTACCCGAGTCCACAAAGAATTTTGGTCTGATTGAAATCTCCATAACCTCTTCGTTAATAAGGAAACATTCATAGCTTTTATGCTTCCAATACCCCATCCACCTTGACTCTTTGGCACGAGTAATCTGTCCCAAGCAACCCAACTCATTTTAGATTTTCCCTCCTTCATACCCCAAAGATAAGATTTTCGAATTCTCTCCATTTGTTGAATAATCGATTTTGGGGCTTTGAATAGTGATAAAAAATATATGGGCAGGCTACCAAGCACCAATTTAATAAGTGTAAGCCTACCCCTAATAGACAAGGTCTTCGACTTCCGGTTTGATAGTCTTTTCTTCAGTCTTTCAATCAAGGGTTTCTAATGTGAGATTCTAGACATGTTTGATCTAACAGGTAAGCCAATATATTTTAAGGGTAAACAACCTACTTGACATTGCATCACACGGGCAAGGGAATTTACCGAATCAGGATGCACACTAATACCGAAAGCTTACTATTGCGCAAACTAATTTTCAGCCCAGAAAGGAGATTAAAACATCTCAGAATTCAAGCCAAATTTTCAGCGTTTGATTCAGACCATTCTCCTATAAAAATCACATCATCGGCAAATAAAATATAGGATAATGTAACAACATCCGATGGTAATCGTAGCCCACGGTAAGCACCTACAGATGTTGCCTTTTCATAAGAACATTCAAGGCTTCCATTACCATGATAAATAAAAAGGGAGAAAGTGGGTCCCCTTGCCTTATTCCGCTAGACATACCAATTTCTTTGGTCGGAGACCCATTTACAAGTATGGAGATTTTGGCTGATGATAAACACTCTTTAATCCATAACCTCCATTTTGGTGGAAATCCCATGTATTTCCATACATCATCAAGGAATCCCAAGTTGACTGAGTCAAATGCTTTATCAAAATTCACCTTAAATACCATAGCCTCATTTTTACTTTTCTTTAACTAGGATACAACCTCATCCAAAATCATTATACCGTTTACAATGGATATGCTATGAAAAAACACAGATTGATTATGAGCAATAATGGGATTCAAAAATAGCTTGAGCCTTGCTGTCAAAGCTTTTACAACCACCTTATACACACATAAGATCAAAGAAATGGGTCGATAGTCAAAAAGCGATATGGGGTCATCTTCCTTCAGTAGTAACCTGATAAATAATGAGTTATTACCCTTATGGAAGTTCCCATTATTATGTAAGTATTGAAAGGCCAAATAAAATTCATCCTCAAACAAAGCCCAAGACTATTTTATGAATTCCATAGTGAATCCATCAGGCCCAGGGGATTTGTTACTAGAGCAATCAAAGGCGGCCAACTTTATCTCATCCTTTGTAAATGGAGCAATTAAGATACAACATTGATCTTCAGTTAGTTTATTGAACCCCTCATCCATCATATTAGGCCAGCTCAAGAATGGTTCTTTAAATTGAGATTAAAAAAAATTCTTGGATTGATTATTTTAAACTACTCGGATCTATTACCCAACTTCCATTATTTGTCAGCCCATTCAATCTTTTCTTTACCTTGCTTGCATTTATAATTTCATGAAAAAATCTAGAATTTTTATCACCTTCTACTGCCCATTTAACTCTTGCTTTTTGTTTAAGATCGAGGACCTCTGCCTTTTCTAACTCCATTAGTCTAGTACGATAGGATGCAAACACATCTTGATCTCCATTCTCCAATTTGTTTAATTTAGCACGTTCTTCAAATTTGGCCAATTTGGATTCTAAATCCTCCTTTTTCCTGATTTGATTTCTTTATTCGATCCGCATCCATAGTTTGATGGCCACCTTAATAGATCTAAGTTTTGTAGACAGGCGCGAAATAGGGTTAAGCCGTTCAGGTTCAACATTAGAGAAAGATCGAGCTGCCTTCACAACTGTTTTGTTAAATCCTTCTGATGCTAACCAGGAGTTAAAAAGTTTAAATGGAATAGGCCCAAAGTCAACAGATGATGTCTTAAGAATAATTGGGGCATGATCCGATAGAAGTCGCGGAAGGGAAGTGACCTCAACATAGGGGAACAAACTAATAAACAAAGAACAAACAAGGAACCTATCTAACTTACTCATCTTGAAGCCAACTGAAGATATAAAAGTGATCTCGATCTACCCATATTGTACTCCTTGGAGACTAGCACCCACAATAAAGCTATTGAATTTATCAGCGATAGCCGCGGAGTACTCGGAGTTGAATCTCTTAGTTTGAGACCTGACCTCGTTAAAATCGCCTAGAAAAACCCATAGGCCATCAAGTGATTCTTTTAAACAGCAAAGTCTCTCCCATAATGTTGTCTTTTCAACCTGGTCGTGTGGATCGTACACGTTGACAACGATTACATCCCTGTCCATGCCCTTTACTTTCCCTTTAACCATTAATAATTTATTATCCTTTATGTAGTGTTAACAGTGAAAATAGTCGGGTCCCAAACACTTATTATTCCTCCGGATCTCTCGATTGCATTAACCCCTACAAATTCGAATGGTGTACGGTTCCAGAAATTCTTCACCTTTATCTTTTTGAAATCCTCAAATTGCATTTTTTGTAATCCAATGAAAGTTATCTTGTGTTCCATTTTAATCTTTTTCACACATCCACCTTTCTCTTCTCCCCCTGCCCTCCTTATATTTATTTAAACAAAATTCATTGGATACCTGCAATTCCAACTTCGCCCAGGACCGCCTCTCTTACTATGTCTCTGTGTTCTTCCATATTCAGCCCTAATATTTCTTCGACTACCATCGTTCTTTCCACCACCATGTCTGCATTTACACCTCAGGAGTTGGTTGAGCAACCAAATTGAGAGAAAGAGAGCACTGGACTGTGATTTTGTGTTTAGGGAAGCTAGAAAGGGTTGAACATTTAGATCTGATAGTTGCCTTGCTTGATCCTCCTTTTTATCACTCTGAATTCGATTTGGGCTTTGGACTTCTATTTGACTCTAGTTGATCATTATTGATTATTGTCTCTAAGTAACCATTAAATCCTAGTTGACCATTAATGGTTCTAATTAATCATCAATAACCCAACTGGCCATTAATAATCATCATTTACCATGAATAGCCCTTGTTGGCCAATAATAACTCTAATTGACCATTATTAGACCTAATCAATTTTAATGGCTTTTTTGGCTCCAAATAATGATCTTTGGCTTTAACTGATCTTAGCTGGAACCACTTGACTATTACTTACCCTTAATTGAAAACAACACTCTAATTGGCTATCATTTATCCTAATTCACTAATGATAACCCTAACTACTTGTAATTCACATTAGTCATTATTCGGGAATTAAAATAAATGATGGCTAAATGGAGACATTGAGTATCAATTAAAGTCAATGATAGCTAATTATGACCCTAATTAACTACAATTGACCATTAATGGTTATATTTTATCATAAATTGATTAATTCACCGTGAATGATCCTGATTGACAATAGTTAGCTATAATTGGGTCATCATTGGCTCTAATTGACCATAACTAAATTGACCAAGAGTGACCTTAATTGACCATGATTTATTCTAATTGGCCAATGAAAACCCCAACTAACTGTAGATGATCAATAATGACCCTAATAATCATAATTGACCAATAATGAACCTATTTGATAAAAAACTAATAAATTAGTAATAGGATTTGTGTTGCTTATTAGAGACTGAATATTGGTCCCTAGTTATCTTATGTAAAGATCTTCAAGATTGATTTTTAGTATTTGATATAGGGTGTTCATCGAATCACTTTATTTGGTTTATTCGAATCAACTTATTCGGTTTTGAAAATTCTAAAATTAGATTCGATTTCTAACCGGTTCGATTTCAAATAAGCACAAACCGCTTTGAATTCAAAAGTCCAAGTTTAGTTTTATTCAAATTCATTTAAACGGGGAAAAATTTAACTAGATATTAGAGACTGAATATTGGTCCCTGTTGTTCCCATGAGTTGACCAGACTCAAACTTCCTTCTCTTGTAAGCTTTGGCATGCAGTTTGTCTATCACTTGGATGATGTGCACATATAAACATATGTCACCTTATGCATTTTTATCAGAAAACTTTGGGAAGTATTTGTCATGCAGATATGAAGTGTAGCTTGGATGAAGCAACTTAATTTCCATAGGGTCAAATAGCCTGATACTCTAAGCTTTTTTCTTTGGATCATTTCTTTGAAGCACTAGCTCTTTTGTTCTTTCTACATATCCCCAACCAGTAATGGGATATGAGTATTGATTCCCTTCTATATCTTTTATGGAGGCCATCCGTTTATCTGCATATCCAATTCTCCTTAAAAATTCATCATCTACAGCTTGAGAAGAACTGGATTTAGAATTCTTTTGTTTTTGCTTTCTTCTCTTGTGTTCAGTATCATTCCTTATTGCTTCCTTAAAAACATCTCCTTGAACTTGTTCCTAAGTTTGGCAATGATTATAGAGAAGTCTCTTCCTCTTGGGTTGATAGGTCAGTTGGTGATTGGAATGTTTTGGAGTGCAAAAATGTCAGCATCTGGCAGAGATATGATAGACTCTGTCACACCCTCAATTTCCACAAACGGGGTAATACCGTTAGGCGCGTGACATACCAGGATCTTAGCCATTAGTTACACCAAACGACGCAACAATTACAAAATATAATTTCTAAATTAAATAAAGTTTCTTAAAATCAGAATTAAATACGAAACATGAAAATAAGTGCGGAAGCGTATAAACCATAATTTAAACGGCGCAAACACACGCAAACCAAATAAATATAATTTATAGAAAAATGTAGATTGTTCATTTGACTCTACGATGATAAATACAATGCGAGATGTTCCTATTCGTGCGCAGCTTAAGAACCTGAAAGAAACATGCTAAAGTGTCAACACAAGGTTGGTGAGTTCACAGGTTTATCAGAAAACAGTAAGTAATAGTAATGAAATCCAGATTAAGTAATCAAAGCATATAAGTAGGTAGCTAGCCTACAACAAGTCACTATGTGCATGAATTTCACGACCGAGCTGACAGTAATAATATAATGAATGCCCCGGCTGTGGATACCAAACCACAACACTATAAAACAGGCTAACCATTCACCCGTTTGACCTCCAGTCAAGCTAGCGCGACTAGCCCGGGTGGGGTTTGTCAAACCCAGTAGATCTACTAACAATCACCTCGCTAATTCCATATTAACGGTCCGAAGAGGCGTAGTGGTATCACAATAGTAAACCAGTATATGCAGTATTACCAAATCTAAGTATTGTATGTTTATGAAAACAACATGTTTCTCTCCCCCAAAAAGAGAGTATAATACGAAAGTGGGGCTGAGAACTCACCTTGATTAGCACAGCAACAATTAAATGCAAGCACATGTTTGATTCTGATTAACCTGGATTTTATTTAATATTTAGTTAATATTAACTGTTTGTGATAGAACTTAGATATTAAAAACATAATGGTTTCGCATTCCCGATTCGGATACGGTGTCAGTTATCGATCGACTCCCCATTCACAAGCAAGCATACACAAGCACCATCACCCCAAATGCATAAAACCCAATTAGCCTCACTTATACCAAACCACGTGTAAAGGTATTCGTCATATGTTTTAATTACATGACCTCTCATAACAAACCTATAACTAATGCATTTAAGATAAGTTATATTCACATGAATTTAGATATAACTTATACATAAGGTTACCATATTCCTAGCCCCATGAACATTTGGACCCAAAACCAAGACCCATATGTAAATAACAAAAATACCTACACAACCTTTTTATATGATATTCACCCACTTATTTATACACTTAAAACTCACATATAATAATGTGTATTATACCCACATAAAAATGATGTACATACATACCTACATGAAAGCCCACAATCAAAACACACCATACACATTCATTAGCATACACCACTATCACCGAGGCACAACCACCATCATCAAATTCATACACACTCAGAATACACACACCACACACACGCACAACACAACACCCACAACACACAAAATTGGCTAATATAAACACACACATCCACATCACATATACATACAAACATCTCATGTAAACATGCACGGGTGAACACCCACACACACACACAACTAGATCATGATGACCCGTATCGCAGCCCACCCTCACATACATACCAAACGCAGAAACATACACGCACAAAACCGGAGGCTAAACCGTAACAAACATTCCGTATCAAACGACCGAACCGTAACCGAACGAACAGGAGCAAAATATAGAAAGAATCGTACCGAACGCTTGCGAGAGAACAATGGAATCACGTGAGTCGTCGAGCTATTTTTGGTGAGATAAGAGGGCTGTCGGAGCGACGATGGTTGCCGAACGGTTGACAATTGCCGAGGGGAAGGCCGCCGGAGGTGCGTAACGAAGAACGGGATGGCCGGAGGCTCACGCACAATGAGGAGTTCGACGGTAGTAGGTGGTTTCGAAGGTGAAAACGGCTGCAAAAGAAAATAGGGTTACGGGGGTGGTGGTCGGTTATGGGAGGGTAGGGTGTTCAAAGGATTTAAGGTTTGCAAGATGCCACCTTTTGTCCTCCAACTTACCTATTTTACATAACACATTAATCAAGTTTAGTTATTTAGTTTAAAATTTGATTATTAGTAATTTATAATAATCATTCTCATTTGGTAATAATAAACTTGATTCATTTTAAATATCGGAGAATGGTTAGATAATAATAATGAAAGTTGATAACGATAACGAAGTTAACCTGAAAAAAATAAGGGATGTCACAGACTCCAACCATGGAAAGTATTAAATCATTCCAGATGCTCTTTTGATCATAGCACAATCCCATTCCGGGTCAAACTTCCATACAATAATCTTGTTTTCTTTCGATGAAATAGGAGTTGTCAAATGATCATATAATTGGATCAATGTTGATCTCTATTAGTTATCTCCCTCACAATAGTTCCCAGAGGCCATACTTTGGTGGGAATGACATCCCTTGGCTCTTTGATCAGCTTTTCTTTTCCTTTATGCATGTCTTTGCTTTCAACAACAATAGGCACAACAGGGGATTGTTTTGCTTTTGCTTTCATAAATGGATTAGGAGCACCAGTCCTGAACTTTACACCAGTTATCAATGGACTCAGTTATCAACTGATCCATAGTCACAAATACTTCATCATGAGACTGGATTTCATCCCTTAACTTCTGAATCATTGCTTCTTAAGTAGCAACAATCTCTTCCTTTTCTTTTAACTTTCTTTTCAATGCTCTCAACTTTTCCATCTTCTGATTACTTTTAATGATAATATTGTTGTACTTAGCCACCAAAAAGCTTTTACTCACATCAATCTCCTCCTCTCTTAGCATATCTTCATTAAGAGCTATGATGTCAACAAAGTGATCATCATTCTCATCTTGTTATTCCAAATTTGAGGTTTCCATCTGCTGATCTACCTCATTGTCATTCTTTCCCTCACTTTCTATGCATATTCTTCAGTAGCATCACTATCACTTCATCTACATTCCCCTCATCAAGATTGATTACCTCAGTAGATGATGGGCTTTCAGTTTGTTAATGTTGTTTAGAAGCTTGGGAAGAAAGATTTTGTATTGTTTCAGGAAGAGATTGAGCTTGATTAAGATTTGGTGAGAATGGTTCTGTTTCAACTGAATTTATGGAAGTGTGAGATTTAGAAGGGAAGAAAGGTTGGGTATTGTCACTTGATTGGGAAATAGGTTCAGTAGGTGGAGATTCCGGTCGGTTGATCAAAGGAGTTGGAGGAGGGGAAAATGTTTCATGTTGAGGTGATGGTTGAGGTGGTATTGGATGAGTGTGATGAAATGATACTAGTTCAGTAGCAGCTGTGTTGAGAGATGATTGTGATCAAATGGTGGTGTTTCAGGCTGGTTAGGCATAGGTGATGGTGGAGTTTGGTGGATACGGGCAGGAGATATGGGTTCATCTTGTTCTGTTGCATCAAGGGAATCAATAGATGTACTTCTTATTGTTGATGCTCAATGAACATTAGCTCTTTAGGAATGTTTGCATTTTCATTCACCACATGAGCAAAAATTTATACAAATCTCCCAAGGTGTGATTGCACAAGCACTTCACCTTCTCTTTCCACATTAGGCAGCCTATCATTGATAATCAGTTGAATAAATCTTAGGAACATATACATCTTGTCTTCCTTTTGCACCCTTATGTGATCACATATGCATCCAAGAATGTATCTGGCATAATTGTATCTCCTTCCTTCAAATACTCCAATGATACCAGAGGATATATGCCTTGAGAATCGATCCAGCACAGACTTTCTGTTCGACATGCATTTGAGATATGTGTTACACAAAAACCTATAAGGTTTGCACAATCTTCCCTTCTTGATTTCTCCGTTGTTGTAGTCTCCATCATATCCCATCAGATGAAATATTCTAAGAATATATTCATGATCAAAAACATCTGGATGACCTTCTTCTTATAACTCAGTTGTAATACCCTTCTTATGGTGTTCTCATCAAGTCTTAACTTTTCATCTCTTAATAAGGCATAGTTCACCTGATCATCATCCTCCTCTTCGATTCTTGCTGTGTTCCAGAAATCTATCATGTGATACTGATATATAGTTGTCTCCGCAGATAGAGCATAAGAAATTTTTGACCTTCGTAAGTATCTAATAATGTCTCTGCATCCTTCCGACACTAGATCATCAGGATTTAGAAATGCCCAATATTGTGATCTTTTGCAAATCTATTAACCATCTTCAAAACAAAAGATATGAAGTTTAAGAGTTTTGGACTCAAACAATTAACAATATTGATTTTTGATGTTGTTAATTATGATTTACCTTAATAGAGTTGATCAATGAATGCTATCTTGATGAAATTTAAGGATTTATGATGTGCGGAGATAATTTAAATGTTGGCGGAAAGGGGGTTTTGGGATGAGCGAGTTTTTCTAGGTCTGAAAAAGTGTTAATGAAAATGACAATGGTCAAAGACATCATTTATACACCCTCAGACTAATTAATTTCAATTATTTAATGTTGTGGGACCCTCAACCCTTATTACCCTTCCGCAGATGTTTGTACTTCCACAGATCATCTACCGAAGACAAACTTTTCTTATTTATCTGTATTCAATCTACGAAAAGCAATTTATTAAAGTATAAACACATCCGTAGGATACCAATCTACGGAAGGTCAACTTGTGTTTTGTGTTAAACACAATTTCTGTTGTATGATCCTAACTTATTGTTAGATCATCTGATTTTGTTGTTGGACCTTGTTGACTTTGCTTCATGGCAAATGTGCACAAGATTGATTTGATTTGCAAAGTAAGATATCCTGCAGCCAAGTTAGTGCTCAAGTGCCAGTTTTCTTCATTTGAAATTAAACAAAATCAGATATCATGCTGATTGATTACTCCCCCTGAATTTTTGATTAATTATGAACTTATGCATTTATTAGAAATTTATTTAGAGAATAGCATGAAAAGCAATTGACTGTCCAACTGAAGCAAAACTTAAAACGAACATGTTGGTCCAATTGATCGATATTCAGTGCAAATGATTCACAAAACATTCAAAATCCACTAATCAATCATCCATAACAACACAAAATAATGATCTAGATTCAATGGTTTTCAATAATGATCAAAGCAAAACAAACAATAACAATATCAAAGGCTCAATATGAATATCATTAACTTCCAGCCACGTAATGCAGACTTGCAACAGAGATATTTCGAATTAGGGTTTTGCAAACTTAACCTACAATGATAGAATCAAGACAATATATAGACAACCCTAATTTCCATGACAGTTTCGCTGAACAACGAAACTGTCTAGTCCATGAACAGTTCGCCCGAAGACGAAACATAGATTCACTGGGTGAACAAGGTCTGCTGACTATGAGCGAAACTATAGTTCGCTCACAGTTTTGCTGGGCTACAAAAATACACAAAATACAAATAACAAACTAAGTAATCTAACATAAGGCCTATTACATTAAACATAACATAAACACTAACTAAGGTAAGTCCAACCTAATCTAGATCTTCAATACTCCCCGTAGGTTGGACCTCACCTACTTGATCTTCTTGATCAGCATCAACTGCCCTTGAATCCTCTCCAGCTTTTGTTGTAATCTCCTCTTCGGCTCCTGCTATACTAGCTTCCTCACCATGTGCACTGGCTTGCTCAAATTGCTTGGTAATCTCCTGCACTTCCATCCTAACCTCGTCAGCTTGAAAATTCTTTTCTGCAAGCTCCCTGAATTCTGCTCTCACCCCACGAGCCTTGTTGGCAACCTTCATAAACAGACTTGCCTCTTTTCTTGTTTCAGCTCCAGCTTCTGCCTTGATGTGATTCTCACATAACACCACCAGATCTTCATCACAAAAAGAGAACACTTCCATAGGATCAAAAGTCTTATCTTAGCTCTATCCTTTACCCTGATCACTACCTCCCCAGTGTTATTGTCGTAGAACTATTTCTCAAACTTTTGTAGTCTTGGGGGAAAAGGATCAGGTAATCTCACCCAGCTAACAGTCTTTGCATGCTTTACTTTAAGCATAATCTTTCCCTTTCCTGTTACCCAGTCTTTGTCTTTCTTTGACCTTTTTAGCTTTCATGAATCCAAATGACTCAAATTTATCATTTATCCATCTCTTTATTTCTTCTTCCAACAGCTTAGCTCTTTCACTCAAGTTGGAATCAATCAAGGGAATCTTTGCCAACCTTTTTAGATCCCATTTAGGTAAGGTTTTGAAAGCCTTCCTTTTATGCAGATAAGAGATTCCACATCCCCTTCTTTTGATCATGAACAGCTTCAGACTCACATTATACTTCCAATTGATAATTCTTTTATCAGACTTCTTCCTATTTGGCTCATGAATGTTTTAAAATAATGGAGTCAGTTGTTCTTGTTCTTTTCTTTAACGAACAATTCTTCTTTCTCCAACTCAAACACATCACCTTTAGTAGAACCCTTCTTGGCTACATATATCAAGGGACGCTCATCAACTTCATAGTATACTGGCTCATATTCATAGTCTACTAACTGTTCTTCTATCTCCTCCTCCTCATCAATCAGCCTCATTTCAGTTTCCTTTTCTCTAGCAGAAACAGTTTGGTTCTTCACCACCTCCTCACCACTAAAATCTTTATCAATATCAAGTCCTAAGTCAATAAATCCATCTTCAACTACCTCCTCCACATTTCCTGCACCTCCTTCCTTTTCAACTCCACTAGAACCAACAACTTCAACCTAACTAACTCCAGCACCTGTATCACCTGCCACAGTACTAGCTCCACTAACACCAGCATCGTTAACACCTGATTCTCCTACCTTTGCAACATCAGCACCACTTGAGCCCTCTCCTGCCTTTGATGAACTACTCACTTTAAGCAATGAGTACTTAGACGTAATTGTAAGATCATTTAACTCAGATTGAGTTAACTGATTTGGCAGGCCGTCGGATGCTTTCAGCTCGTTTACTTCTGTCAACAGTCTCTTAATCAAATGTTGTTGATCCAACATCATCTTTTTCATGCTTTCTAACATCTCATCCTTCTTCTTCTCTCTTAATTCCTGATTGACTAACTTTGTCTTTATCATGCTCAGCTCGTTTGCCAGAGAAGAGTTCAGGTTCTTACTCACATCCTCATCCAAATTAGATCTGTCATCTCTTCTTTGAGTCTCAGAGAAGGTCTGATGTTTATGCTTTGATCTTCTTTCTGTTACATTCTCAGATTCTCCTTGGATAGCCTTCTTTTTTGATCGTTTTTCTTTCTGTGCTCTCAATGCCTCCTCAACTTCATCTATTTCTTCCTCAAAGTCATATTCCTTTTCTTTGGCATATATTTTTCTCTTCTTGATAGCCTCAGATTGCCTTTCCCTGTTCTCTTCAGCATTTTTTTTTCTCAATTTCTATTAATCTTCTAATATAATTCTATCTCTCGGCTGGATACATGTTCTTTCACAAATGCGTTATCTTCCCACTGAAATCATGTCTAATGGCAGAACAGTCTGCAAATATCCTTGTGTTCATCTAAACAAGCCTCTTTATCTCACCATGACGTGGCACATTAGGAATCAAGTCCTCAATCAACATTTGTACAAATCTGGGATATAAGAGCCATTTGTCTATCTTCAATGCCATAATGTTCTCAGTCATACAGTCAAAAATAAGCTTGGCAATGTTTCTGTTTTCGCCTCTACAGAAGATAATCATGGCCCTTGCCCAATCCAAGTTTAATCCATTCGAGCCTCCCTTTCTATGATCTAGGCACATAATAAACACGTGGGCAATGTATCTCCATTCTTTGGAGAGAAAAGATTTCTTGATCTCCTTTCTTGTACCAAATGGAGGCCCCTCATAACCAATGCTTTTAAAAGCCTCTAGCACCTCCATCTCAGACAACACCACTTCTTCTTCACAATAATCCTCTAACCTTAGTACTCTCGCAATGATCTCAACAGTAATGACAATGTCGTGCTCTAGAACTCTTGCAACTATCCGATGTGGGTTCTCCAAAAGTCTCTGATGTGAAGATCATAAATAGTCGGTGAATGAGAAATGGCATACGGTATAGAAGAGTTCTTAAGCCATCTGATACAATCTCTAAAACCTGTAGCTTTTTGATTGTGATCATCCAGAAGAGCCGTAATTTGTTCCTATCATCGAACTTGAGATTTGCCATTTGACTGAAAAATAAATAGAAGAAAGTTAGAAAAGGATAAAACAACAAATAATAAAAATAATGAACAATAATTAATAATATTAAAGAAAAACAGTCACAGTTTTGCTAGGTCGAAACTATAGTTTCGCTGGAGCGAAAGTGTAGTTTCGCTGGGATAAGGGGAACTGAACAAGTGTTGAGCAAATCTATAGATTCGCTAAACTCGGTCTTGCGAAACTCTCAAGTTCGCATGGACAACATAACTAGACAGTTTCGCTGGAATTTGATGAACTTTTGTTAGGTTTCGTAGAAAGTTCTCTTAGTTTCTCTGATTGAATCAGTGAAGACTACTGAACCGTCGCGATCAGGAATCCCACGAAACACGATTAAAACCCAAATTAGTGTTTACTTATCAGTTCGAAACACCCACCTAAACAAAGAATCACACACAATCGAAACAACTACGAGTAGAAGATTGATTTCGATTATGGAGTCAAACTAGGGCTTGAATGGGTCAATTGACACGAATATGCGAAAATGAGAACATAATTTCGCATAATCCATTATATAGCCCATGGTGTCTGCAAGACCGTTTAAGGGATGGTCAATACACTTAGTCTCACAATGAAGAGAGTGTTTAGAACACTTAACAGATCAAATAGGGAACCGGGACTTTTGTTATAATACTATGAACACAAGTAAACAAGAGATAGAAACTTAAGAACAACTAAGATGTTTGGTTTTCAAGATTGCAATATATTGCTTCTCAAGTTCTATTACAAGTGTTACAAAGCATAAGTCATAAGTTACAAGGACTTGAGACACTTTATACTACATCCTACAGCCGGCCATACTTAGAAGGCCAGCTGGATACATTTGATCTAGACAACAAAATCAATGTAGAGTCAAAAGGTAGATTTGCCTTTTAACTAGTGACTATAACATGCCATAGTTCACATCCTAATATATTACAAAAAGGATAAAATTATATAAAGTAGAAAGTTACAAACTCAAGACCTCAATGTACAGTTACAAAAAGCATGGACCATTCACCAACTTGTATAAGTCGGTGAGTCTTCAGAGTTGCAGCAGAAAGTTGGTCAGCTTTATGAAAAGTATATCAGAGAAAGCATGTTCTTCAAAGTCTTCAGAAAAAATCTATCTTCACTTCATTTGCTTCAGAAGACTTTGTCTTTGAAGCTTTGGAAGACTTCACTTTTGGCTTCAGAACATATTGGTCTTAGCTTCAGAAGATTTTACACTTAGAGTATTTCTGATGCAGGGTGTAAAACTTATGTAGCAATTTCTACTTTGCACTATGTGCATGCATGCAGGAAAGACTTAGTCTGTTTTGAGTGCATCAGTCTTTCAATAAGCCTTACAAACTCCCCCTAGGTTGATGCTACTAAAACAAAGAAGTGTCTTCAGATATTGATAGTCCTCATCATGATTATGACCATTCCCTTCTTCATCAATTGGTCAGGAACACTCAGACTCTCAAAATACCTTCTTATGTCAAAGAGATCATGTAGAGGTAGGTTAAGCATGTATTGCCAGAAGTAGACATCTTGACCACCTTGATCTCTTGTGACATACCATCTGTCTGGGTCTTCCTAATGCTAGAGGCTCTACTTGAGTTGGAGTGGGTTGAGTAGCCTCTTCTTACACATCCTCAGGATGCTCTGACTCATCCTGAGACCTGGAAGTGGATGCCTTTGATTTCTTCTTTGATACAGACTTATTGGCCATCCTTTTCTTCCTGTTCAACTTAGTGGACTGGCCTTCAACACCAGGTTGTTATGTTTTGTCCTTCTCAGTTGGGTCCTCTTCCCTCACAGGTTCAGAAGGAGAGGGAGTTGAACCATGTTATGGATCAGAAGATGAAGCTTGCTGAGGTTCAGCAGGAGATCCAGGTTGTGTTGTCTCAAAATGTTTAACCTTAACCTCGACTTCCGGAGGGGATCGACTTGGTGGGGAGTGTAAGTCAACAAGCTCTCCTATCTTTATCTTCTACTTTATCAATCTAATGTGCTCATCCATGGTGGATAGAGACATTGGACCAAGTCTCCTTCCAGAGAATCCATCCAGTTTTAAGAAGCTTATCATCCTTTGCCTATCAGCAGATTTCTTTTGACTCTTTTGGATGATGGCCCTTGACTTTGTTGCTTCTTCCCTCATCTTCCTCTTAGCAGCCTTTTGTTCTATGAGAACTTGTAGCTCAAGCTACTTGAAGGGAAGAAGTACAGCTGCCTGATAGAAACCTATGGCACTCAAGTAGTTGATCATATTTTCTCTATCAGCCTCCTTATCTACCTGAGGTTGTTCAGTTGCCACAGCCTCTTTCTCAGGACTTTCTTGAACCGAGGAGAGGGTAGGAGCATGTTTGTACAACCTTTTCTGCCTTCTTTATTCCTTGGTCTTGAGGAGCAACTCTGCATCCTCTGCCTCCTTCCTCTCCTTAGATAATTCTTTGTCTGTTAGTTCATTTAATTCATCTAAGGGGAGATAAATGATCTCATCAATATCATAGTTCCTGGTCTGTAAATATTGTATCCTGACTGCTCTTAACTCATCATCTTGAGTGTTTGGACTATGTGCAGCCCTGATAGCAGCTTCCATAAATCCTGAAGACCACCAGAACTTTTTCCCTTTAGCTTCCTCTTCCTCTCTCTCTCTCCTCTTACTCAATCTCCTCAGGAGTCATTTTCGTTTTCCCTTTGTCACCCACAGACCTTTGTGACTTAGGGTAGAGAGAGCTTTGGCCTTCATTGTCTGAGGTAGCAATCAGACTCTGGCCAGAGAGAGGGTGTGAGACACCTTCACCAGCAGGTGTTTCACTGAGGGAGTGGGATGCTGAAGATGTTGATTCTGTGACAGTGCTCACAGGTTCTATCACTGGGCCTTCAGTCAAGGTTTTCCCTTTGAAGCTAATCTTAGGGTCCACCTCAACTTCCAATTGACCAATGTTGGTCCATTTGATCGATTTGCAGTACAATTGATATGTTGAATCGTTTAATATCAGAAACAATAGAGAAACAACAAAGATGAAGAAGACTAAGAACAACCACAATGCATTCAAATATGAACAATAAGAATCAATACAATCAAAGTAAACAAAGCTCAAATATATTTCAGTGAATTGACAACTTACAAAGGTCTCTTGCAACAATAATATTCGATTAGGGTTTTGCAAGGATGCTCAATAATGAGCAAGATCAAAACTATATATAGCAGCCATAGTTTCGCAGACTGTTTCGCTGTCAGCGAAACTGTGCTGCCGAAACTATAGTTTTGCCCGACAGAAACAACAGTTTTGCTGGGTGAACTAAACAGCTGACTATGTGCGAAACTGCAGTTTCGCTCATAGTTTCGTTGGGCAGCAAAACTAAATAAATTAAACAACATTCAAAAGTAAACTAACATTAAAGCTATTACAAAGGAATATAAACATAATCTAATCTAAGGTGAGTCCAACCTATACATGATCTTCAATACTCCCCTAGGTTGGATCTCACCGTCTTCATCAGTCTTGATTTGTCTGATCGGCTCCAGTCTCTACCGCTACCTCTGATGATTCCTTTTCAGTTCCTGCAGCATCTTCTTCGGGGGCTCTAGTCACAGATTCTCCTTGGTCAGCTTCAGTCTCCCCCGCTGCCTCTGATATATCTTCATCAGCTCTTGTAGCAACCTCCTTGGGAGCTTCAGCCACTGATTCACTTTGGTCACCTCCTGCTTCATTAGCTCCCTCGGGACAAGCACTAGCTTGCTCAAGTTGTTTTGTTAAGTCCCGCACATCCATATCCAGATCATCTTGTGCTCTCACCTTCTCAGCTAACTCTTTCACCTCTGTTCTCGCGCCTCTCACCTTATTAGCCACAGTCATAAACAGACTGGCTTCTTTTCTTGTCTCCTCCCCTGCCCCTGCTTTAATGTGATTCTCACGAAGTACTAGCAGGTCTTCATCATAAAATCCAAACAGTTCCATCGGATCAAACAACCTAGTCTCAACCCCGTTCTTCACCCTGATCACAGCCTCCCCCGTGTTGTTATCATAGAACCATTTCTCAAAGTTTTGTAATTGCTGGGGGAGGAAATCTGACAGTCTAATCCTGTTCACTGTCTTTGGGGGTTTCACCCTCAGCACGATCTTTCCTTTACCCGTCTCCCAGTCTTTATCCTTTTTAGACCTTCTCCATTCAGCCTTCATGAATCCGAACGACTCAAAATTATCGTTCACTCCATTCTTGATCTCATTCTCCAGCAACATAGCTCTCTCACTAAGATGAGCATCAAGTAATGGCAGCACCGCCAACCTTCTCAAGTCCCATTTTGGCAAGGTCTTGAATGCCTTCCTCTTATGCAAGTAGGTAATTCCTCCCACTCTTCTCTTTATCATAAACATCTTGAGGTCGGGGTTATACTTCCAACTGATGATTCTCTTATCAGCCTTAGTCTTACTCAACCCTTCCATGTTTTGGAGTAGGGGAGTTAACTCCTCAGTCTCTTTCTCTCTCACGAACCATTCTTCTTTAGCCATCTCAAAAACGTCTCCATCATCGTCACCCTTCTTTGCAACATATGTCAAAGGTCTCTCGTTGACCTCATAATATTCGGGTTCAGAATCATAGACTACCAACTGCTCATCATCTTCCTCTTCATCCACCAATCCCTTCTCAACAGTCTTCTCAACACTTTCAATTAGATTCTCTCTCACCACCTCCTCTCCCACCAAATCCTTCTCAATATCGATTCCCATGTTCACAAAACCAGCCTCAAACACCTCTTCAACATTCTCCACATTCTCATTCTCCTGTCTCACACCAGAGCCTCCTGCCTCCTTAGTCGTTGCACCAGATGTGCCCTCTCCTGCCCGAGAAGATGTACCCACATTTAGAAATAGGTATTTGGAAGTGTCAGTCAAATCATCTAACTCAGGTTGAGTTAGCTGATTAGGCAGGCCGGTTGCAGCCTTCTGATCATTAACCTCTTCAAGCAATTTCTGCTGATCCACCATCATCCTGGTCATCCCCTCTATCACCTCATCCTTCTTTTTTTCCCTCAATTCTTGACTGGTAAGTTTGGTCTTGATTATGCTCAACTCATTAGCCAGAGATAAGTTGAGATATCTTATCACGTCCTCATCCAAACCAGCTCTCTCCTCTCTTCTCGAGGGCTCAGTAAAAGATTGATGTCTGTGTTTGGTCCTTCTCTCAGCTTCTCCCTCATCAGCTTTCTTTTTAGATCTCTTTTCTTTCTCAACCCTAGCCTCTTGAGCCATCTCATGAACTTCCTCCTCAAAATCATAATCTTTCTCTTTCACGTACCTCTTCCTTTTCTTAACAGCATCAGTCCGTTTAACCCTCGTCTCTTCTGCTCTTTTCTCCTCCGACTCATTTACCCTCCTGATATAATTCCATCTCTCCGGAGGGTACATGTTTTCCCAAAGATGACTAATCTTCCCGCTGAAGTCATGTCTAATAGCACAGCAGTCAGCAAAAATACGGGTGTTCATCTGGACTAATCTCTTGATCTCTCCATGTCTAGGAATGTTGGGAATGAGATCATCTATAATCATCTGAAGGAATCGAGGGTACACCAGCCACTTGTCCTTCTTTAGTGCCATTACATTCTCTGCCATACAATCAAAGATCAATCGTGCAATGTTGGCCTTCCGTCCTCTGCAACAAATCACCATGGCTTTAGCCCAGTCTAGATTTAGCCCGTCTGATCCACCTTTTCGGTGATCTAAGCACATAATAAACACGTGGGATATATATCTCCACTCCTTGGAGAGAAAGGACTTTTTGATTTCCTTTCTCGTAACAAACGGAGGTCCCTCATATCCCATAGACCTAAATGCATCAAACACCTCCTGATCAGATAGTGTAACCTCCTCTCCAGTATCCTCATCGAGTCTCAACACCCTCGATATAACCTCTATAGTAATAATCAGCTCATTCTCCATCACCTTAGCCACAATCCTCTGAGGATTGGCTCTCGTGTCATACTCTGCGGTCCGCCAGAAGTCTCTAATGTGTAAAGCAAATACTGTAGTAGAGTGTGAGATCGCATAGGCGATTGGAGATCTCTGTAGCCAACGTATGCAGTCTCTAAATCCTACTGCCTTGGGATGAGTGTCGTCTAGCAGAGCGGTAATATTGTTCCTCTCGTCAAATTTAAGATTAGCATGGAATCTGAAAAACAGATGAAACACATTAGTACGGTATATTAAAAATTAATATTAAAGAAAAATAAGAAAAATAATAAAAATAAATAAATAACTGTTAGTGCTCTAGAAAGATTCACATGTTGTCTTTAGATGTCTTTTTAATACTTTGTAATAGTATAGGGACTAGTTTTGTAATTAGTTAGTTCCTTTCTGTTTCATTATAAATAGCTTAGACTTACAGGTAGTAGGTAACTAGTTATATACGAACCTGATTACATACTTTGTAATTTGTCTTTGCTTGATATTAATGAAACCATGAATTTTGTTGATATTTTGCTTGATCTGATTACTTTGTATTTTCATTAAATTGTGTTCATACATCATCACAGATTGGTACATTTGATCCTATCAAATGGTATCAGAGCTGTTGGTAAGCTGTTAGTGATTGATTTTTGAAGTTTGTCGAACTTTAAAACTCGAAAATCTCACTGAATCTATGATTGATAGACAATTCAATTGAGAATTTATGAGTTTCATATGTGTTTCATCATCAGAAACATGATTTGAATCACAATTAGCAGTTAAATTCATCAAATTCAAGTTAATTTGTTGAATTTTTGTTCGAAAAAGGTTTATATTTTTCGCACTAAAAATCTCAAAATTGATTGATTTGTTGTTGATATTGAAAGAAATTGATGTTAGAAGAATGATTATCGGTATAAAACATGCTTAATTGGAAAGTTTCAATCCAATTCATCAACATTTGAAGAATTTCAGAAGATTTGAGTTAGTTACATTCATATGAACATGATGAATGTGACGCATGAGTTAAGATTGGCTGAAAAAATCATCTAAGTGTTAGGCGTTTGACTACTGTTTAGGCGCTTTGACACTGTGTGGACGTTTTTAATTCAGACGTTTGACTATTGTTGAAGAGAAAAAAGGCTAGACGCATCATCTTTGTTGAGAAAGATTATAACTGTTTAGACGTTTGACAACTGTTGAGGCGCTTTACAACTGTTTAGGCGCATTTCAACTGTTCAGCCGTTTTAAAACTGTTTGGACGCATCAACTTGGGCGTTTTGAAAATTTTCTAAGGCATTCCTTTAGACGTTTCTCAACTCAGGCGCATCAACTGTTTGGGAGTGTAATCACTGTTCAGGCGTATCACCTTTGACACTTAGAATTTTTTTTAACAAAAACAAGAGAAAACTTTTCAAAAACTTTTGCATTTATTTTCTTAATTCAAAATCTAAGAAAAACAATAAAAATATAAGAATGGTGAAATTAGAAGATTCTGAAAATAGAGTTCCAAAACTTAAAAATAGAGCTGATTTTAAAAATTGGTCTCTTAGGCTAAAACAACATTTTAATTCCATTAACACTGATCTTTGGAAATCTATAGAAAAAGGACCATATATTCCTATAATCACTGATGGGCCTGACAGAGGGTTTGTTTATACTAAAGATTCTCTAGAACCCTATCCTGAAGATGGTCTTCTAGGAGATGATTTGAAAAGAGTAAAGAATGATATCAAAGCATATTCTTTGATGTGTAAAGGACTACCTTTGGAAGTTCTAGCAAGGCTTGATGCATATCAAACTGGATACACCTTATATAAAGCCTTAAAGACCATTTGTGAAGGAGGCAAGGAGATTCAAAATCTCAAGAAACAAAAGTTGAAAAGACAATTAGAATTGTTTCAACATTTGTCTGGAGAAACCATAAATCAGATGATGAACAGATTTGTTCAACTTACAATTGAGATGTCAACAGCTGGTATTAAGCCTGAGCTTGAAGATCTAAATCTTAGACTACTCAATGCTTTACCCTCATCATGGAAACAAACAATAACCTTACTAAAGCATACTGAGAAGTTCCCTATGGATCTAGATCTACTTATTGCCAAGATAGAGTCAGTAGAGATTGATGAAAGCTCAAGGAACAATGATAGAGCAGCATCAATGTCTCAGTATCAGTTTGTTGCTTCTCCTGCAACCACTATTGAGAATGCATTTATGGCAAAAAGTGAGAAAAGTACAGAAGAAGAGGGAGATTTGTTTGTTAGAGCAGGATTTTTCACTACCTCATCATTTACCAGTGCTCCTGCTTATACAACTCAGCCTCATTCTCAATCTCCTCCTAAATCTCAATCCCAAACATCTAATGTTCAAACAGAGACTTCTTCATCTAACTCTACTAAATCTAGCAAAGTTAAAGATATGATAAACATCCTATTAGAGGATGAAGAGTCTAAAACTGCATTCACTGCATTTATGGCTAGTTTTCAAGCATATCAAGGTAGCTATTTAACTCAATTAGATTTTGTTTTGCAGGATTTGTTTGAGATGGATCCTGAAGATGTTAAAAAGATGGACTTAAACTGGCAGATGGTGATAATTGCCTACAGGACACAAAAACATTCATATGTCAACAGGAAATACAAGCCAAGTGCTAACAAGACTGTTGGATTTGACAAGTCAAAATCTAGATGTTTTAACTGTAATAGTTATGGACACTTCTCCAGAGAATGCAAAGCTCCAAGGAATAATGGAGGAAATGCTCAATCAAGTTCTAGCAATCAAAGGTTTCAACTAGCTCAGAAGACTTTTCAAAAGCCTTATCAAAGTCTTAATATGCCTTAACTTAAAGATGAAACAAAATCATCTGATGAAACCAAGAAAGCTTTAGTAGTCAGCATTAAAGATGGTTATGATTGGAGTGCATATGCAGATCAGTTTACTAATGATTTAACATCAAGTTTATCTATTATTGCGGATATTCAAGGAGAAGATTGGTTAGAAAATAATGATCCAAAGGTGGAAAGTGAGAATGAAGAAGATGACTATGATTGGACTGACAAATCTGATCCTAAGGAGGAAACAGATGAAGTAGCTCTAATGGCACAGTCTGATCAACCAAAGGTTAACTCTTCATCTTCAAAATCTGAAACCATATCTCCAAAATTCCCTGAAATCCCATCTGAAGTGATAGAAAAACTCTACACTAAATCATGCTATGAACATGTTGAACACTATAGAAACTACTCATTCAAAATCTGTGAGAAGCTAAAACAAGAAGAGTCTATGCATAGCAAACTAAAATCTGATCATAAAATAGCAGATCAAAAGATTATCTCTCTTCAAACTTCATGGAACAAAACTATAAAAGATTTAGAAATTGTTTCTAAACAATTGGAAGAGATGACCAAAAATTTGAACAGGAGAAGATAGCACATGCTGCTACTCAAATGGATCTGGCTAAAGTGAAAAGTTCAAAAATGATTGTAGAAAAACTGGTAAGTGAAAGAAAAGATAAACAAAAAGCAGGGTTAGGTTTCACTCATGAACCTATGCCTGAATCTATTACAAACACTCTACCAGAGAACTTCAATACACATGATCATTCTCCTGAGAATAAAGCTAAACTTAAAGCTTTCCAGATCAAAAACAAGAATTCAGAAGAAGAAAAGGAAAACGTGCAAGTGTTTGTTGAAAATGATCAAGAAAAAGACTAAAAATGGTCATCCAATCAAGATAAAATCTTATGAACCAAAACAAACAAAAGAAACCACTTCTGATCAAATTCATGTTGTATCAGAAGAAGTGAAAGTTCAAAGCAAAGAAAAAGATAAACAACTGGTAGGAACATCAGAACATTTAAACACTATTAATCTGAAACAAGTTCAATCTGAAAAGGAATCTTCTTCTGACGATGTTCAATCTGAAAGTAAACCAAGTTCTTCCTATCAAAGAATCAAAGAAGAAGAAAGAAATCATCAAAAACAACATCTGAACAAAACAAAGGTTCAGAAAATTTGATCAAAGCAACAAATCAAGCAACAAAACTTAAACCGATAAAATTTGTCAGCTGGTTTGTTAAATATGAATTCTCTTCAAAACAACAAAGTAAATATTATGAACAAATCTCACTCTGATCTGAAATCAAGTTCAGATTCCAAGACTTCCGCTGTAGCAAAAAGATCTGTTCATAAAGCATTCAAGAAGGAAGTTCATGTTAAACAAATGCAAAATAATTTGGCACAAAATCAAACTGTGAAAAATGAAAGACAAAGATTAACTATTTGACACCAAAATCAAACATTGTGTCAATGTCAAAAGTTAACAAAAAGTTGTTTTTAACTCCACAAAAGTACTGTGAAACTTATGACATGAAAAATCACAATACTGCTGAGTGCTATTTCAACAAGTACTGTCACATATGTGACATGAGAAACCATTCCACAGCAGATTGTTATTTTAACAAATATTGTACTTATTGTGATGAAAAGACTCACAATACTGCAAATTGTTATTTTAGAAATAGATCACTTACTAGAGGATTTGCAAAATCAAACATGAGCAAAGGTTATGTTAATCCTCAATATTTGAGAAATCAAACTGATGGATTTCAAAAATTCACTAATCAACCTTCTTCAGGTTTGAGATCTTTTCAAAATAACAATTATGTGAGATCTAAACAAAATATGCAAGAACAATTCATACCAAGATCTGTAAGAATGACTAATAAAATGTTAGTCATCAATACATTTCAAAAATTGATCAATCAAATGATATGAATGTTATCAAAAATAAATCAAACAATTTTCAAAACAATTTCCAAAATAAAATTGGTAAATTCATCAAGAATAAACCTGATTTGAATAATCTTCATTACAAACAATGTATAATTGTTGATAAATTTGGAAAACCCAAGACCATCTCGGCTTGGGTAGATATCTCAACTTAATTTTCTTGTTGTGCAGGTACGACCAAAAAGACCACTCAATACATGGTATGTGGATAGTGGGTGTAGCCAGCATATGACAGGCAATCCTGCCTTGTTACAAGATTTTAAGTTAAAATATGGAACACACATCGCCTTTGTTGGTGATGCTGGAGGAAAAATAACCGGAGAAGGAACAATATGAAATGGGATAATAAGCTTTGATAAAGTCAAATTTTGTTCACAGATGAACTTTAATCTTTTAAGTGTATCTCAAATATGTGATAAATCATACTCTATTCTATTTAATGATTCATTCTGTTATGTTTTGAAGCCAGGTTTTAAGATAAGCAAAGATTGGGTGATTATTACAACTGAAAGAGATAGAGATGTATACAAGCTGGATATGTCTCAAGTTGATCTTTTAATTGAAACAACATGCCTAATTGCTAAGGCATCAAATGATGAAAGCCAGCTTTGGCATAGACGTCTCGGACGTTCAAATTTCAAAAATATGAACAAGCTTGTAGCAGGAAATCATGTCATTGGACTTCCATCTAAGAAGTTTGCAACAACTGATCACTGCTCAGCATGTTTGAGGGGAAAGAAACTCAGAGTGTCTTATAAGTCCAAGCTCATAAACTCAACATCCAAACCTCTTCAAATGTTACATATGGACCTTTTGGACCAACAAATGTCAAGAGTATTGGACGAAAATCATATTGTTTAGTTATCATTGATAACTATACAAGATTTTCATGGGTTTTCTTTTTATATGCCAAATCTGAAACGGCTGATTTACTAAAAGAATTTATCATAAAAGTTGAAAATCAATTAGAAAATAAAGTGAAAATAATAAGAAGTGATAATGGAACGAAACTCAAAAATGCTAACATTGAAATGTTTTGTGCACAGAAAGGGATAGCTCATCAGTTCAGTGCTCCCAGAACTCCTCAACAAAATAAAGTTGCTAAAAGGAAGAATAGAACACTAATTGAAGCTGCTCGTTCTATGTTAGCTGATGCAAAAATACCTATCACTTTTTGGGATGAAGCTATATCAACTGCGTGTTTCGTTCAAAACAAAATCTTAATTGTGAAAGATAAAATGAAAACTCCATATGAGTTAATGTTTGGCAGGAAACCAAACATAAACTTTCTAAAATCATTTGGTTGTCCTGTTATGACTCTTAATTCAAATGATCAATTAGGAAAATTTGAAGCAAAATCTGATAATGGATTTTTCGTTGGATACTCATCTGTTTCAAAAGCCTATCGAGTGTACAACTCTAGGACAAATATAATTCTTGAAACATTCAACGTTAAATTTCTTGAAAATTCTTTTCCATCAGTTTCAAATGGTTCTGCATGGTTATTTGATTTAGATTCATTATCAAACTCTGTAAGGATTCCTGAAGTCTGATGCAACCCAAAACAGCTTAAGTGTCTCAGCAAACATGCACTAAGTACTGAAGTGAAGAATGCTTCGGAAGTTTTACATAAAGCATTAGAAAATACTCTAAGTGTAAAATCTTCCGAAGCCAAGACCAATATCTTCCGAAGCCAAACATGAAGTCTTCCGAAGCTTCAGAGACAAAGTCTTCCGAAGCCTCATCCTATGAAGACAGATTTCTTCCGAAGACTTTTAGTACACATGCTTTATCTGATGTACTGTTCCATAAAGCACCTTTTCCGCTGCATCTCTGTAAAGTCACCAACTTACATGAGTTGGTGAAAAGGGTCATGCTTTTGGTAACTGTACATTGAGGTCTTGAGTCTGTAACTTTCCACTTTATGTACTTTATCCTTTTTGTATTGTAAAAGGATGTGAGCTATGGCATGTCATAGTCACAAGGTCAAAAGGCAGATATGCCTTTTGATCCTACAATTGATTTTGTTAGTGTCTAGTCAATTGTATCCAGCTGGCCTTCAAAGTATGGCCGGCTGTAGGTTGTAGTATAAGTATTTCAAGTTCTTGTATCTTTTCAAAATGCTTGGTAACACTTGTAAGAGAACTTGAGAAAGCAATATACTGCCTCCTTGAAACCCAACTCTCTTGTTCTGTCTCTTTACTTACTTGTGTTCTTAGCTTCACCTTGGTTACCCAGTTCACTGTTTGATTAGAGATTAGTTATTCTCCTCATTGTGTGATTGTGTTGTAATTGTAGTTAAGCCCTTAAACGGTCCTGCAAACTCTCTTCAATATAACTTGTTTAATCAACCAAATTGTCTTGATTCTACAGGTAAGAAGAACTCTAGAGGAGATCTTGGATCTTTCAGTGAGGATTCAGATTTTGATGACCCAGATGATTCTAGCTCAGACTACCCATTTTTATCATTTTTCAAGGACTCAACAATACAATTCGATGACAATAATCATGATAATACAATTTCAGATCGTTCAGTTTCATTTGATCAGGAAGGATCACAACATATTCCTAATGATGGTAATGAGTTTGTGCTACCTGAGTCTGGAACATCATCCATCTCTGGTGATGTAGTTGATACTGGTAACTTTGATTACTTTATTAACTCACCGACTCAAGTTCCAAACTTCAATCCACATTCTTCTACTTTGTTACATGAGCTTTCCAATTTGAACCAAACAAATTTGGATGTTAATATTCAATGTGATGAGATTCCAACATCTCGTATTCACAAGAATCATCCTATTTCTCAGATTATTGGTCCATTGAATGAGAGAACAACAAGGAGTAAATCAGAACAAGCAAACGTGTGCTTATACTCTTGTTTTCTTTCTCAAATTGTTCCTAAAAATGTTACCGAAGCATTAAAGGACAATGGTTGGATAGAAGCCATGCAAGAAGAATTACTTTAATTTCGCAAACAAGAAGTGTGGAATTTGGTGGATCTACCTGAAGGAGAAAATGCTATAGGCACGAAATGGTTATTTTAGAAATAGGACTGATGATCGTGGTTTTGTAATAAGGAAAAAAGCAAGACTTGTTGCACAAGGGTACACACAGGAAGAAGGAATAGATTATGATGAAGTGTTTGCACCGGTTGCAAGACTTGAATCCATTCGAGTTTTCCTGGCTTATGCTTCATTCATGAAATTTAAGGTATATCAAATGGATGTAAAGGGTGCATTTCTATATGGTCCTATTACTGATGATGTGTTTGTGAAGCAACCTCCAGGCTTTGAGGATGCAGAATTTCCACATCGAGTATATAAGCTGAGTAAAGCTTTATATGGACTTCATCAAGCCCCTAGAATTTGGTATGAGACGTTATCACAACACTTAATCCAACATGGATACACAAGAGGGAAAATTGATCCAACTTTATTCATAAAAAAAGGATAATGATGATCTCTTATGTGTACAAGTGTACGTTGATGACATCATATTTGGTTCTACCGGTCCAAAATTATGCAATGACTTTGAAGAAATCATGAAATCTCGGTTCCAAATGAGTTCTATGGGAGAGATTAATTTCTTCTCCCTTGGACTTCAAGTCAAGCAAACTGACGATGGAATTTTCATCAATCAAGAAAAGTTTGTTGACAAGCTCTTAAAGAAATTTAAGTTGTAAGATTGTCAGTCCATACGAACTCCAGCAGATGTTAACACCAAGATTGAACCTGATCCAAAAGGAAAATCTATTGACCAAACGTTATACAGATTAATGATTGGTTCTTTGATGTATCTTACTACATCTAGACCAGACATTATGTATGCAGTATGTGTTTGTGCCAGGTATCAATCAGACCCGAAGGAATCTCACTTAATTGCTGTCAAAAGGATATTTAGGTATCTCAAAGGTAAACCAGCCTTAGGGCTTTGGTATCCTTACGAGGGTAACTTTGAACTACATGGATACACAGATAGTGATTATGGTGGATGTTGTCAAGATAGAAAATCTACTTCGGGTGGGTGTCAACTTCTTGGTCCCTGATTAGTCTCGTGGCAATGTAAGAAATAAACAAATGTCTCTGTTTCAACTGTAGAAGCTGAGTACATTGCTGCATCAGCAGGATGTTCTCAAATCCTCTGGTTGCAAAATCAACTACTGGATTATGGGTTCAATTTTCTTAAAACACCAATTCACATTGATAACACTGCTGCTATGTTCATAACAGCTAATCATGTTCAACATTCAAAAACAAAACATATCGAAATTCGATATCATTTTCTCAGAGATAACTCTGAAAAAGGATTAATCATATTGATTCAAATTGCAACAGAAAAACAGTTGACAGATCTATTTACTAAAGCCTTCCTACCAGGACGGTTTGAGTATTTAGTAGAGTCAATTGGTCTTATAAATCATATGTGAACTCTCTAAATCAAGAGATCATAATAAGTGATCCTCTCATTGTTAATTGTCTGTTTATATTTTGTGTATGTGTGATTCTTGTTTCCTTAGAAAATCAAATACAAAAATATAAATCAAAACTACAAAAATAGAGTCTTTTTCTAATTATTAGTTTACATTTTTTTAGAAAGGAATATGTTATGCAATATGTGAGAAATGATAGTACATTAGTGAGATCAGTTGCATACTTCACTCATTAATAAAGTCTGACATGATCAGATATGATGTGTAGACAATATCTGACTATTATACTGAAAAAGTAAATTCTTGTGATCACACTAAATCTTAATGCTTGTGTGTATTCATCTGAGTACTTTTGAGTTGTTTTGGCTTATCAGATTGATTGCTTGTTAAGTTACTGTGAAGTCGGCTGGATTGGTAAACATCCGAGCGTGTTCTTGACGGAAGGATAAACAACAGCAAAAACCAAGAGACAATCAATAACACGAACTATAGTTTAATGGTTTCATCGATAAAACCTAACGATTACAAGCTCGTTAACATAAGAATCAAGACTCTTGGCAAGGGGAGATCGAGCATGACCTCCCCTCTCATCCGGCAGCCCTAGGCCCCGGGCAGACTCCCTCCCCAAAACCTTTTTCTCTCTACACATTGAAACTGGTATATATAGGCCTCGGCCCATATTAGATGCGACTGGGCCCATTTGTGCGATTGGACCATGCGTATGGTTCAATCGTACGACTGAACCATGCGTATGGTTCAATCGTACGACTGGACCATACTTATGGTTCAGTCTTACGAATGTCCCAATCGCATCTCTCAGTCACACGACAGGCCTATTAGCAAGGCTCAGTCGCACGACTGAGTTTCATTCGCATATGCTCCTGCGAATGACCCAGTTTCATGTGTTTACAACATATCAGGTGTATTACATTAAGCCTAGACTATTCGACAAGCGACGGACACACTATATATGACTATATATGCTCCAACAAATTCCCCCTTGGACGTTGCTTGCGAATAGTAGATAACACCTCTTACAATCTTCAGTCAATCTTTGCTCTGGTTGTCAATAGAATCAAACAAAAACCATATTAGCCAACGTTGCCGATCCGTCAGGTTGCTACAATATCCCTGAAAATGAAGTTAGGCACAATAGCTTTCGTTTACTTTGCAAAACACCATCATAGTAGCAAGATTCCCCATATGACTGATTTTTCCAGATAATGACATGAACAGTTTTCCATTGCTTCAATCTTCACACAAGCTAACATGATTAACATTAACACCTGCAGAAATTCCACCTCACATTCAACGTATCCCAATATATAAACATTCTGCTCTCTTGCGTCTTCATACGGTGTATTGGGCAAAAAGTAGAACGTTCCAATCCACAGCTGACAATCTCAACCAAATCAACATGCATGTAGATTCTTCATCGGAAACCGGCTCACATAATCACTTTCTGATTGTGTCTTCAATCTCTCTATACATGGATTCCCCCTAAGAATGAGAATCCTCTCTGTGCGGATAGATATAACTTGATTGGCCCATAAATAATCAGATGCTCCTAACTACCCCACAAAATCAGCACCGACTGCTGACATCTTCTCTTTTCTCTTTCGTGTTCCAACTTCATTCACCTATTCTGGAAGTCCGACGAATAATGGGGTATACATCGAACTTATTTGACAAAAGAATCTCAGGGTGAATGTGTTTTTGCTCATCCTCAAATCTGTGCAAAAGGTAGTTCCAGACTTTTTTTTTAGGTCTGGAACACCTTTCATCCGTATGACGTGGAGGACAAATATCACATTCATGTGAATGGATGATACGAATGATATATTCGTGAGACTGGTCATAAGACTGGTCCAGTAGCATGATTGGTCATAAGACTAGTCCAGTAGCATGACTTGTCATAAGACTGGTCCAGTAGCATGACTGGTCATAAGACTAGTCCAATAGCATGACTGGTCATAAGACTGGTCCAGTCGCATTCTAGTCGTACGAATGGTCCATTAGCATGGTCCAGTCGTACGAATGGTCCATTAGCATGGTCCAGTCACATGAATGGTCCATTAGCATGGTCCAGTCACACGAATGGTCCATTAGCATGGTCCAGTCGTACGAATGGTCCATTAGCATGGTCCAGTCGCACGAATGGTCCATTAGCATGGTCCAGTCGCACGAATGGGTCTGCACGCAGAGTTTCTGATCTGCAGCCGCCAAAGCTGCCAAAAACCCTAATTTGATGAATTTTACATGAATCAAAACAAAATAGACATCTCAGATTCGCAAGGGTCATAGGAACGTGGGTTCGAGTTCGATTTTAACATAGAAACAACACACGTAACAAGATCTGAGCAAAACACGAAGAACACGAAGTGGCTTTAACGTCAAGATCTAAAATTAGATCCAGAAATCAAGAGCTCGGGTTGCTAGAATGATTGTTAGATCATTCCAGCAGCAACCTGACTCTGATACCAATTGTGAAGTCGGCTGGATCGGTAAACATCCGAGTGTGTTTTTGACGGAAGGATAAACAACAGCAAAACCAAGAGACAATCAATAACACGAACTATAATTTAATGGTTTCATTGATAAAACCTAACGATTACAAGCTCGTTACAACATTAGAATCAAGACTCTTGGCAAGGGGAGATCGAGCATGACCTCCTCTCTCATCCGGCAGCCCTAGACCTTGGCAGACTCCCTCCCCAAAACCTTTTTCTCTCTACACATTGAAATTGGTATATATAAGCCTCAACCATATTAGATGCGACTGGGCCCATTCGTGCGATTGGACCATGCATATGGTTCAATCGTACGACTAACCATGCGTATGGTTCAATAGTACGACTGGACCATACTTATGGTTCAGTCTTACGAATGTCCCAATTGCATCTCTCAATCGCACCACTGGCCCATTAGCAAGGCTCAGTTGCACGACTGAGTTTCAATCGCATATGCTCCTGCGAATTACCCAGTTTCATGTGCTTACAACATATCAGGTGTATTACATTAAGCCTAGACTATTTGACAAGCGACGGACACACTATATATGGCTATATATGCTCCAACAAATTCCGCCTTGGACATTGCTTGCGAATAGTAGATAACACCTCTTACAATCTTCAGTCAATCTTTGCTCTGGTTGTCTATAGAATCAAACGAAAACCATATTAGCCAACGTTGCCGATCCGTCAGGTTGCTACAATATCCCTGAAAATGAAGTTAGGCACAATAGCTTTCGTTTACTTTGCAAAACACCATCATAGCAGCAAGATTCCCCATATGACTGATTTTTCCAGATAATGACATGAACAGTTTTCCATTGCTTCAATCTTCACACAAGCTAACATGATTAACATTAACACCTGCAGAAATTCCACCTCACATTCAACATATCCCAATATATAAACGTTCTGCTCTCTTGCATCTTCATACGGTGTATTGGGCAAAAAGTAGAACGTTCCAATCCACAGCTGACAATCTCAACCAAATCAACATGCATGTAGATTCTTCATCGGAAACCGGCTCACATCATCACTTTTTATTGTGTCTTCAATCTCTCTATACATGGATTCCCCCTAAGAATGAAAATCCTCTCTGTGCGGATAGATATAACTTGATTGGCTCATAAATAATCAAGTGCTCCTAACTACTCCACAAAATCAGCACCGACTGCTGACATCTTCTCTTTTCTCTTTCGTGTTCCAACTTCATTCACCTATTCTGGAAGTCCGACGAATAATGGGGTATACATCAAACTTATTTGACAAAAGAATCTCAGGGTGAATGTGTTTTTACTCATCCTCAAATCTGTGCAAAAGGTAGTTCCAGACTTTTTTTTAGGTCTGGAACACCTTTCATCCGTATGACGTGGAGGACAAATATCACATTCATGTGAATGGATGATACGAATGATATATTCGTGAGACTGGTCATAAGACTGGTCTAGTAGCATGATTGGTCATAAGACTAGTCCAGTAGCATGACTTGTCATAAGACTGGTCCAATAGCATGACTGGTCATAAGACTAGTCCAGTAGCATGACTGGTCATAAGACTGGTCCAGTCGCATTCCAGTCGCATTCTAGTCGTACGAATGGTCCATTAGCATGGTCCAGTCGTACGAATGGTCAATTAGCATGGTCCAGTCGCACGAATGGTCCATTAGCATGGTCCAGTCACACGAATGGTCCATTAGCATGGTCCAGTCGTACGAATGGTCCATTAGCATGGTCCAGTCGCACGAATGGTCCATTAGCATGGTCCAGTCGCACGAATGGGTCTGCACGCAGATTTTCTGATCTGCAGCCGCCAAAGCTGCCAAAAACCCTAATTTGATGAATTTTACATGAATCAAAACAAAATAGACATCATCAGATTCGCAAGGGTCATAGGAACGTGGGTTCGAGTTCGATTTTAACATAGAAACAACACACGTAACAAGATCTGAGCAAAACACGAAGAACACGAAGTGGCTTTAACGTCAAGATCTAAAATTAGATCCAGAAATCAAGAGCTCGGGTTGCTAGAATGATTGTTAGATCATTCTAGCAGCAACCTGACTCTGATACCAATTGTGAAGTCGGCTGGATCGGTAAACATCCGAGTGTGTTCTTGACGGAAGGATAAACAACAGCAAAACCAAGAGACAATCAATAACACGAACTATAATTTAATGGTTTCATTGATAAAACCTAACGATTACAAGCTCGTTACAACATAAGAATCAAGACTCTTGGCAAGGGGAGATCAAGCATGACCTCCCCTCTCATCCGGCAGCCCTAGGCCCTGGCAGACTCCCTTCCCAAAACCTTTTTCTCTCTACACATTGAAACTGGTATATATAAGCCTCAACCATATTAGATGCGACTGGGCCCATTCGTGCGATTGGACCATGCGTATGGTTCAATCGTACGACTGAACCATGCGTATGGTTCAATAGTACGACTGGACCATACTTATGGTTTAGTCTTACGAATGTCCCAATTGGATCTCTCAATCGCACGACTGGCCCATTAGCAAGGCTCAGTTGCACGACTGAGTTTCAATCGCATATGCTCCTGCGAATTACCCTAATTCATGTGCTTACAACATATCAGGTGTATTACATTAAGCCTAGACTATTTCGACAAGCGACGGACACACTCTATATGACTATATATGCTCCAACAAATTCCGCCTTGGACGTTGCTTGCGAATAGTAGATAACACCTCTTACAATCTTCAGTCAATCTTTGCTCTGGTTGTCTATAGAATCAAACAAAAACCATATTAGCCAACGTTGCCGATCCGTCAGGTTGCTACAATATCCCTGAAAATGAAGTTAGGCACAATAGCTTTCGTTTACTTTGCAAAACACCATCATAGCAGCAAGATTCCCCATATGACTGATTTTTCCAGATAATGACATGAACAGTTTTCCATTGCTTCAATCTTCACACAAGCTAACATGATTAACATTAACACCTGCAGAAATTCCACCTCACATTCAACATATCCCAATATATAAATGTTCTGCTCTCTTGCGTCTTCATACGGTGTATTGGGCAAAAAGTAGAACGTTCCAATCCACAGCTGACAATCTCAACCAAATCAACATGCATGTAGATTCTTCATCGAAAACCGGCTCACATCATCACTTTTTTATTATGTCTTCAATCTCTCTATGCATGGATTCCCCATAAGAATGAGAATCCTCTCTGTGTGGATAGATATAACTTGATTGGCTCATAAATAATCAGATGCTCCTAACTACTCCACAAAATCAGCACCGACTGCTGACATCTTCTCTTTTCTCTTTCGTGTTCCAACTTTATTCACCTATTCTGGAAGTCCGACGAATAATGGGGTATACATCGAACTTATTTGACAAAAAAATCTCAGGGTGAATGTGTTTTTGCTCATCCTCAAATCTGTGCAAAAGGTAGTTCCAGACTTTTTTTTAGGTCTGGAACACCTTTCATCCGTATGACGTGGAGGACAAATATCACATTCATGTGAATGGATGATACGAATGATATATTCGTGAGACTGGTCATAAGACTGGTCCAGTAGCATGATTGGTCATAAGACTAGTCCAGTAGCATGACTTGTCATAAGACTGGTCCAGTAGCATGACTGGTCATAAGACTAGTCCAGTAGCATGACTGGTCATAAGACTGGTCCAGTCGCATTTTAGTCGTATTCTAGTCGTACGAATGGTCCATTAGCATGGTCCAGTCGTACGAATGGTCCATTAGCATGGTCCAGTCGCACGAATGGTCCATTAGCATGGTCCAGTCACACGAATGGTCCATTAGCATGGTCCAGTCGTACGAATGGTCCATTAGCATGGTCCAGTCGCACGAATGGTCCATTAGCATGGTCCAGTCGCACGAATGGGTCTGCACGCAGATTTTCTGATCTGCAGCCGCCAAAGCTGCCAAAAACCCTAATTTGATGAATTTTACATGAACCAAAACAAAATAGACATCATCAGATTCGCAAGGGTCATAGGAACGTGGGTTCGAGTTCGATTTTAACATAGAAACAACACACGTAACAAGATCTGAGCAAAACACGAAGAACACGAAGTGGCTTTAACGTCAAGATCTAAAATTAGATCCAGAAATTAAGAGCTCGGGTTGCTAGAATGATTGTTAGATCATTCTAGCAGCAACCTGGCTCTGATACCAATTGTGAAGTCGGCTGGATCGGTAAACATCCGAGCGTGTTCTTGACGGAAGGATAAACAACAGCAAAAACCAAGAGCCAATAAATAACACGAACTATAATTTAATGGTTTCATTGATAAAATCTAACGATTACAAGCTCGTTACAACATAAGAATCAAGGCTCTTGGCAAGGGGAGATCGAGCATGACCTCCCCTCTCATCCGGCAGCCCTAGGCCCTGGCAGACTCCCTCCCTAAAACCTTTTTCTCTCTACACATTGAAACTGGTATATATAGGTCTCGGCCCATATTAGATGCGACTGGGCCCAATCGTACGACTGAACCATGCGTATGGTTCAATCGTACGACTGGACCATGCGTATGGTTCAATCGTACGACTAGACCATACTTATGGTTCAGTCTTAAGAATGTTTTAATCGCATCTCTCAGTCGCACGACTGGCCCATTAGCAAGGCTCAGTCACACGACTGAGTTTTATTTGCATATGCTCCTGCGAATGACCCAGTTTCATGTGTTTACAACATATCAGGTGTATTACATTAAGCCTAGACTATTCGACAAGCGACGGACACACTATATATGACTATATATGCTCCAACAGTTACACCACTCACACCTGTTGATAATGTGTTTAATCATGAGATCTGTTACAAAGCATCATATCACTTCTCTGTTATGAGTAATCATAGACCTGAAGTGCTGAGATAACCTTTGTTGTAAGTGATTACAGACCTGGATTCTCTCTTTGATGCAAAAGATGCCAATGTGCACAAACTATTCAAATGAATAGTCAGAGCTGATCAAATGGTTATCCATGATCTTTCTCTATTAATTTAAGTAACATGAACTCTGATGATACATATGTTTCAGGTAATAAGTTGAGTATGTGTTCTTTCTTGCATGTCATGATGATGGTTGAGCTCTCTCAGTCTCTATATGATTTACATCATGTCATATCTAAATCTACCCTACTCAATCCAAGAATTGAAAAAGTAAGTGAGTTGATAATTTGTCAAAAACACTCATTGTCTGTCCTTAGATCTTGTGTCTCCTTTGCTGTGATATCACTGACTTGGAACACACTTGATCAGGATTTATTCATTGTCTATGACTATTCATATTTTTTTTATTTTAATGTGCTGATCTTCATTAATATGATCTCACTGCAGACATTAATTCTTTTGTTTATATTAGATTTTGATTATGCTTTCATTTTGCTTTTCTGCATGTTTTGTGTGTGTGAATGCAATGTCACAATGAAATGTGTGACCTTATTATCTTCCCTAGGAAACTTATAAGTTTTTTTAAACTTAAAAGTTTAGGGGGAGTAATAAATGAAAGAGTTGTTCTCAGAAAATCAAAATCAAAGTTAAAATGTTGAATTGAAAGGATGATGCTATATGTTCAAAGTATATGTGTAATTTGAAAATGTAATTTTTTGAAAAGTATAATATGAACCTACATAAATTTGCAAGTGAAAATGCTTTTGTCAAAAGTTGAAAATTAGATGATACTTGATTTTATGTTGAGACTAAAATGAAGGGACAAAAATAAATTTTTAAAAATTAAACAACAAGTGAAAAATTAAAATTATTAAAAAAAATAAAAGAAAATTAAAAAAATAATTGAGTGTGCAAAATGCAAAAAGTTCAAATTTGAGGGACTAAAAGGTAAATTTTGGAAAATTCAAAATTATGCTTAAAATGTTTAAATATTAGTATGAAATATTACTAATATGTTTAAATAGTGTGCAGGTGAAGAATTTGGAAAACACAAGTGTAAGACTCATGAAAGTCAACTCACTGTCAACTCATGCGCCTAAATAGTGTACATACGTCTAAATAGGAGCATGATGTGTCACACCCCAACCTTGACGGCGGAAACGTCAGGGAGTGAGAGTTAAGATCGTTCACAGCCACATAACGCTATTATTAAATCCAAAATATTATTCATAAGTTTCAAAGATAATATTACAAACATAAGTCTCAAATAAAGAAAGCATAACAAGCTTATTCATTTATTTAACTAGGTCCATTCCTAGGTGTGAACAACTTCAAAAATGGCGATCAAGCTTGAGTTCTTCCTGAAACATGTTAAAAATAAAAGGTCAACTTTGAAAGTTGGTGAGATTTTCATAGTTTGCAATACATAAGTATATAAAAGATGGCAATTCATGTTGTAAGTTAGAGAACAAAGTAACTAGGGATGTAAGACAGAATGCACAATCAAACCTCGACAAAGTTTTACAAGTCTCAAACGTTTACAAGTATATACGATTAGGTAAGTGTACTTGGATCAACCAAGCAGGCTTGTCTGGCCCATAGATCTATGACTTCGCTAGGCTAGCAATAGTTAATGATTGTACATATATTCGACATTACATGGTAGCCACAAAGTTCAACTAACCACAACATACGAGTAAATTGCCATAGGTTTACAATAATCAAACGTTTACAAGTGCAATATTTATAAAGTAACATGTTTCACCCAAAGTGTGAAAATATAAAAAGGGGTATAGAAATACTCACATGGAAAACTCACAATAATAGTGATGGTTGTAGAGTACATAAGAAAGCTTGGATGTTTAAGAGTAAAAGATGATGTCCTAAATGATAAAAAGAAACAATAACTTGAGTTTGGGATTCATTACGAGAAGTTAGGACGCTTAGGAATACCAATGAGCGAAAGGTAGATTGATAAACGATTATTGTACCAATTTTAGATTCTGGACAGAATGTTTGATACGTGTTTGAACAGGTTTTTAAAATAGCAAAAGGTTTTATAAAATTATAAAAATTTATACTTGACTAGTTCAAAGTCTCCCGGACAACTTTCATTCAGAAACAATTTTATGAAAAAAATCTTTAAATAGGTCAAACAAGCAGAACAAGACAGAAGGTGCTGAAATGCACACTTATCTTGTAAAGGCTATTGTTGAGTCGTCCGATTGAGTTTGAAGGTGTATAAACTGTCGTTGAAAAGGTAATACAATGAACTTAATATTGGAGTCTGATTTTACTCAAATTTAGTATTTTATGATTAAGTTATGGTCGGTTGAAGTAACATTTTATTCTGCTAGAATTGTAGTAAGGCACTTATGTGCACTTTTAAAAATCGTTAAAGCATGAAAAGGGTTAGATATTTTATTATGTCAATATATGGTATATTAGTCTTTATTTGAGTTATAAAAATATTCTAATACTTTGGCATAGCCATCATTTAGAACAATAATCTTGTTGAATAACCGAATGCGGCGGCATAGCCGTCCATATGCAAACGGGATTCTTTGTTCATGTTAGTATGTTGTTAGCTTAATTTAGGGATGTTAGTGATTGTTATAAGGTTAGTGATTATTAAAATGTTAATGATTAAAATAAATAGAGATTTAGTAGAAGAAAGAATAATAGTAAGAACATAAAGTCATAAAAACAATTGGATGTTAGGATGATTAAAATGTATAATATTAAAGCAATAAAAGATTACCTTAGTATTAAGAATTCTTGAAATCTCTTGTAAAATAAAATTATTCAAATTATTCATAACCAATAGATGAAAGAAAGATATGAGAGTGAGATTTTTAGAGAATGAGCAAATGAAAAGTGAGGCCTAAGCCTTGCTTTTATACTTGAGGTTAGGAGGAGGTTATGAATGGTGTTAATGGTGATTTATAAGTCTTTTAAAAGGGGGTTATGATTGGAATTTGAAATTAATATAAAGTTAAATAATTTAAATAAAAGAATAATTATAATTTAAAATTTAAATTCTTGAAGACTCTAATTTTAACAACTTTGTTTTATAAAATATTTATAGACTCTATAAAACCAAATTGAATAATCAATCAAATTATTTATTTGTTAATCTTTATAACTTTTATAAAACTTATAAACTTTATAATTTGATTATTTATTTTCAGTATTTAAAATTCATAATTACTAATAAAACTTTATATAAGTTTATTAAAATTCATTTTATAACTTTATAAGTTTTAATAAGTCTTTTCCATTTAGTTATTTTTTTGTAACATGATTAATAAACTTTATAATTTTATGAAAAATAATTATTTATCAATCAATAAGTTGATTACATATTTAATGTATTTGATCCATTTATTAAGTAAATTAATAATGGAAGCTCAAAATGAGTTCGGGTTTGGGTTTTAACTTGGAAAAATGGCGGATGTTACAGTCTCCCCTACTTTAAGAAATTTCGTCCCGAAATTTAATCACAAGGAACTAATTTCAAGGAGATGAGGGGACTTGGATTCATTTCACGTTCGCAGGTGAGCTCTTGGAGGCGTTTTAAATTCAACAAGATTAATTTTGATGTTTTGATATGCTTAAGTTTGTTAAGTTTCATGATTCATGATTTCATGTGTTGTTTGACAAAGGGTACAAGATCATTAGTTCCGAATTTTAATTGATAAACTTTTATATTTTACCAAGTTTTTGATCAATACGAAACTCGGCTTAACGAACATAAAAAAATAAGTTCAAGATACTTTTGGATGGGATATGAATTTCATAAGAGCTTCTCAAGTAATAACGTTAACATGATTTCTAGATGATCGATTCTTGTTTTCTTATGTCATTAAGGTTTCAAGTTTTACTAGTGTTACGTTGATACGAGAATCGTGTTTGTTATGGTTAAGGATTCAATTTATAATAAGTGCATCATTGTAATAGCTTTTCAGGATAAGTTCGGTTTTGAGGGGAAGGCATTCGGAAAAGATTATTAAGGGTCGTTAAGAGATTTGGGATAAAGAGCTTAAGATTTAGGAGGACAAAATCAATGAAGAAACAAGCCAATAAGTCAATAATGCACCAACGGACATCAAGAAGTACAAGGCAATTTGAACATATACCCAGCTACGTCAAAATTTCCTTTATGCCAAACCATAAATACCAATCGCGGAAATTCATGATCATCTTTGTCCACATCGGAGTGAATATCAAGTCTTGTGAGTCGCAATCAAGATAGAGATTTAGAGATTTTCAAAATTAGGAGTTGAAGGTTATCCAAAATAATAGGAATTGCATTTTTAATTATGGGTAAAAAGTTAATCAAGACGTCGTTCATGATCGGATTGGAATTTCAATAATTAAGAATATCGACGATAAAGGCAATGACAAACAACTTTCCAAGTACGGCTTGCACACGCGATTCATCAAACCCATGAACACAACCGTGCATTGCTATAACCAGAAAGGCATGACATAAGTTTTTAATAAATTTATCTTGTACGAAAGATTGTTTTAGGAGTGTTATCGTCGTGCAATTAGTTTTGATGATAACTCAGAATGAAGGTTGATAGAAAGGTTCCATAAAGCTAAATCAAACATCAAATTGAAACATAAAAACGTGAGAGAAGAAATCGATTAAAATTTAAATGTTCCAGGCTTAGAGCTAAGGTTACCCTAAAGTAACAACGACCCCTTTTGAGTTCAAGATTCACGCTTTAGCTTGACTAGCTGGAACACTATCGTCGATAAATCAGATAACGGTGTTCACCCTTCAAGTTATTACATGTTTCTTGCCAATTGAAGTCTTAAAACCCTGGTAGGTTTGAGATCAAGGAATGGGAATACTCACCAAGATGTGGTTATCACTCCTAGCTTGGTGGTGTATTATCCAAAGTATGTCTCTTAACTACCAACCGAAAGCTTGATCCTAACTCATTGTTGAGGATCCACAACAATAAAATGAGGCAACTTACCATTAAGGTAAGGATAATCACTCCTATCTCAACAGTGAAGTTTTATAGAAATAAAATATAACAAAATGAAAGGTTTCACCAAAGAATGGAATTCACTCCTACTTTGATGGGGTCATTTCATTTGAGGAAAAAAATACCATTCATAAAATTTTTAAACGGATGATATTATCATCAAGGTATGGATTTCACGCCTATCTTGATGATCATAATAACAAGAAAACATTCGAGAACTGACCTTTGTCACCAAAGTACGGGGTTCAATCCTATTTTGGTGAGGTCATTTCATTCGTGAAATACGAGTGCCAAATGAAAATAATTGAAATCTATCCTCAAAACAAAGAAATCACCCCGATTCAGAGGATGAGATTTCATAAAACACACAATACAAAAATTGAAAACCATCACCAAGATATGAAATTTTACTCCTATTTTAAGGAAGTAATTCCATTTGTAAAATACAAACTCAAAAAGGAGGAAATCGTCATCAAGGTATGAGGTTCACTTCTGTCTTGAAGATAAGATTTCATAAGAACAATGATAGCGAATGGAAAGTCATCACCAAAGTAAGGGAGTCACCCCTGTTTTGATGAGATAGAATCATTTAGAGGATACGAGTGTCCTTAGTCATAGGCTGACTTGCGGACTCTTGCATTGCCTACGATGCGAAACGGTTTGAAGTTTTTATAAAGCTCGACTCAGCAAACGAAGAGAATATCGGCTAGAAACTCAGAAATTTCAAATTACATCAATGTGACATCAACAGGAAAAGAAAATCATGATTGCTAGGATTAAGGTTAAAGTTCGGGATAACGGAGTTAATTGTGTTAGGTTCTCAAATCCTGAATGGTTTAAGTCAGGAAAACAAGATCAATGACGGAAATGATTCAACATAATAATGAGATGTAAACGTTCGGTTCAAAATAAAAGGGAAATGCATTGACTTCTCAAAGTGTTACGTCAATCACAACTTTACGGTAGACACGCGTACCTATCAGCGAACACCCATCCCATGAGTTCCAGGTCAGATAAACGGATCCAACGATCCAATCAAATTTATGTGTATACCTTGCCTAGACAAGGTATCCCGGGATGCAGGTATTCCACCTTTCGGCATTGCATGATTTTAGTTATGGGACACATTTTAAGGACATTTGAAAACCCTAAGTAACAATTTTAAATTAAAAGAAAACCATTCGGTTTAGACGACCAATATCTTTGGATGTATTAAGATCCATGTACATGTTGGTCAAGGTATGAAGATAGTTACATAAGGCGCACAACGTATAACATTGTTTAAACGTAGAAATTGAAGAGTATAACGAGTTCAATATTAACGGGAACATTCTGTACGATAGGAATGAGAAGATATTAGAGTTTCGATGATAAACCAGTCCAAGGAATCAAAGATTTTTGATATTTTAAATATAAAGCGGATGGTTCCATTTGGTAACACATTACCATTTGGAAACGTTGACACGTCAAGGTAAATTGACCCATTTGCCTTAAAAACTTGTGATGTTGACCATAGTTTATCACTCATCCCAGAAATCCCCAGGTAAGCATAACTAGTCCCGTAGGATTTATACGATATGCTTGCCTTAGCCCGAAGGCCTTTTGCCAGGAAATCCAGAATACAGGTGTCTATGTATCACACAAATTTCTTAGGTTCATGAAATCAAAACCTTGATGAGAATTTCATAGATTAGACATACAGTCTAAGGAATTAAACTCATGATGATAAGTGTGGATTCCACATGTTGTCGAGGATAAGTTTAGAAAACTTCATTTGTCGGGGAGAATCAAAGAGGCAAAGTTAAGTTTAGGGAGACAAGTAACAATGTTTAGGCAATCATATGCTAGGGCATCAAATTGCACATAAGAGGGCATCCTTAAATAGATAGCATCATGTGACATGCAGTAATAAGTATTCACAAGATTATAAGGATTTTTCTATGAGGTTCATGCATAAACTATAGTCTAGGTCACCATTTCTAATAACCTAAATCCCTATAGTTATGGGCTCTGATACAATCTGTCACACCCCAACCTTGACGGCAGAAATGTCGAGGAGTGAGAGTTAAGATCGTTCACAGCCACATAACGCTATTATTAAATCCAAAAATATTATTCATAAGTTTCAAAGATAATATTACAAACATATGTCTCAAATAAAGAAAGCATAACAAGCTTATTCATTTATTTAACTAGGTCCATTCCTATGTGTGAACAACTTCAAAAATGGCGATCAAGCTTGAGTTCTTCCTGAAACATGTTAAAAATAAAAGGTCAACTTTGAAAGTTGGTGAGATTTTCATAGTTTGCAATACATAAGTATATAAAAGATGGCAATTCATGTTGTACGTTAGAGAACAAAGTAACTAGGGATGTAATACAGAATGCACAATCAAACCTCGATAAAGTTTTACAAGTCTCAAACGTTTACAAGTATATACGATTAGCTAAGTGTACTTGGATCAACCAAGCAGGCTTGTCTGGCCCATAGATCTATGACTTCGCTAGGCTAGCAATAGTTAATGATTGTACATATATTCGTCATTACATGGTAGCCACAAAGTTCAACTAACCACAATATACGAGTAAATTGCCATAGGTTTACAATAATCAAACGTTTACAAGTGCAATATTTATAAAGTAACATGTTTCACCCAAAGTGTGAAAATATAAAAAAGGGGTATAGAAATACTCACATGGAAAACTCACAATAATAGTGATGGTTGTAGAGTACATAAGAAAGCTTGGATGTTTAAGAGTAAAAGGTGATGTCCTAAATGATAAAAAGAAACAATAACTTGAGTTTGGGATTCATTACGAGAAGTTAGGACGCTTAGGAATACCAATAAGCGAAAGGTAGATTGATAAACGATTATTGTACAAATTTTAGATTCTGGACAGAATGTTTGATACGTGTTTGAACAGGTTTTTAAAATAGCAAACGGTTTTATAAAATTATAAAAATTTATACTTGACTAGCTCAAAGTCTCCCGGACAACTTTCATTCAGAAAAAATTTTATGAAAAAATCTTTAAATAGGTCAAACAAGCAGAACAAGACAAAAGGTGCTGAAATGCACACTTATCTTGTAAAGGCTATTGTTGAGTCGCCCGATTGAGTTTGAAGACGTATAAACTGTCGTTGAAAAGGTAATGCAATGAACTTAATATTGAAGTCTGATTTTACTCAAATTTAGTTTTTTATGATTAAGTTATGGTCGGTTGAAGTAACATTATATTCTGCCAGAATTGTAGTAAGGCACTTATGTGCACTTTTAAAATCGTTAAAGCATGAAACAGGTTAGATATTTTATTATGTCAATATATGGTATATTAGTCTTTATTTGAGTTATAAAAATATTCTAATACTTTGGCATAGCCATCATTTAGAACAATAATCTTGTTGAATAACCGAATGCGGCGGCATAGCCGTCCATATGCAAACGGGATTCTTTGTTTATGTTAGTATGTTGTTAGCTTAATTTAGGGATGTTAGTGATTGTTATAAGATTAGTGATTATTAAAATGTTAATGATTAAAATAAATAGAGATTTAGTAGAAGAAAGAATAATAGTAAGAACATAAAGTCATAAAAACAATTGGATGTTAGGATGATTAAAATGTATAATATTAAAGCAATAAAAGATTACCTTAGTATTAAGAATTCTTGAAATCTCTTGTAAAATAAAATTCTTCAAATTATTCATAAACAATAGATGAAAGAAAGATATGAGAGTGAGATTTTTAGAGAATGAACAAATGAAAAGTTAGGCCTAAGCCTTGCTTTTATACTTGAGGTTAGGAGGAGGTTATGAATGGTGTTAATGGTGATTTATAAGTCTTTTAAAAGGGGGTTATGATTGGAATTTGAAATAAATATAAAGTTAAATAATTTAAATAAAAGAATAATTATAATTTAAAATTTAAATTCTTGAAGACTCTAATTTTAACAACTTTGTTTTATAAAATATTTATAGACTTTATAAAACCAAATTGAATAATCAATCAAATTATTTATTTGTTAATCTTTATAACTTTTATAAAACTTATAAACTTTATAATTTGATTATTTATTTTCAGTATTTAAAATTCATAATTACTAATAAAACTTTATATAAGTTTATTAAAATTCATTTTATAACTTTATAAGTTTTAATAAGTCTTTTCCATTTAATTATTTTTTGTAACATGATTAATAAACTTTATAATTTTATGAAAAATAATTATTTATCAATCAATAAGTTGATTACATATTTAATGTATTTGATCCATTTATTAAGTAAATTAATAATGGAAGCTCAAAATGAGTTCGGGTTTGGGTTTTAACTTGGAAAAATGGCGGATGTTACATGATGAACTTTCAGGAATTATACAAGTGTTTGGGCGTTTGTCACATTTCCATGCGTCTAAACAGTTCTAATAAGTCCATGGAATTATACAAGTGTTTGGGCGTTTTTCACATTCCCATGCGCCTAAATAGTTGTACTAAGTCCATGATTTTAATCAAGTGTTGGGCGTTTTTCATAAACCCATGCGCCAAAACAGTGAATGAGTCTGACTTTAACCAAGTGTTAGACGTTTGAAATGTCTCATGCGTCTATATAGTTGAAAAGTTTCAAAGTTATAAGTGTCGACTATTAGTCATCATCAAACTCTCAGTTTATCTGTGATTTCATTAAATTTTGATGATTGTAGATATTTTTTTGATTTGTAAATGTAAGTTTGTGATTCAAATCAGTAAATTTTGGTTAAATTATGATGATAGGTATAGGCGTTTGAATGCTATTTGGGCGTTCGAACATCATATTCTTTAAAGTTTAACTAATCAAATCTTAATCATATCTAAAATTGACTCTGGATTGTTGATAAGTATCAGATAGCGAGTAATTTGATATAAAGTTCATCAACTAAAAGTGCAAATGATATTGATAATAGCTCGATCAGGTTGTTCATCGATGAAAGAAGAAGAAGATGAACAGACGGATTTAATTTTTTAATAAAAATAAAAATAAATTTTTTTTTACAAAAAGTAAATAAATCAGAATTCAAATGTGTGATAATAAATTCAAAATGAATAAATTTTAATGTTCCACAAATTAAAATCATAATTCAAAAGTTAAAGTTATAAGTAAAAATTGCCAAGTCATATGTAAAAATGAATCTCATTAATCAAAATCTCAATGTTCTCATATTATTTTCTCTATGTTTTGCAGATGGCAGAATTGAAGTTTGAGCCAAAACATAATGTTGCTGCATACTTAGATGATGAAAACAGAGAAGCCATTGGATATGAAGAGATTATTCGATTTTTGCTTAGAACAAAATATGTCTATGCAATGTGTGCAAGACCAATGATTAATGGAAGATTGATCAAAAGATTTTGGAGAACTGCAGAAGTAGAAAGAAATGAAGAAGGGAATAAAGTTCTAAGAGCTTTTATTACATCAGACAGAAGGCTTGAAGTTTCTGAACAAGCCATCAGAATAGCTCTAAAGCTTGGTTAAAATGACCCAGAAGACTAATCAGAGTATACCTTCAATGAATGTAAAGATGTATTTCTACAAATGGGTCATCCTGATCATTTCCCTAAGAAGCAATTCTTCAGAGCACGAGTATATAAACATTGGAAGCTGTTGTGCTATATATTTCAACATTGCATGTCTAAACGAAGTGCTGGTTGGGATTCATTCCCAGTAGACATTGCATCTCCTATTATTGCTTTAGCCACAAATAGAAGATTCAATATGGCTAAGTGGATAATGAATGGATTCATATTTAATCTTGAAAGAGGAAAGAGAAATAAATACTTCATGTATCCAAGATTTCTCCAATTGCTTATTAATGAAGAGAATCCAGATCTGTATGCTGAAGGAGTTATAGGAGATAAGCTGCAATTAGAGCATATGTCAGAAGCTGTGTATAAAAGACTGGCAATGATTACTGGTGCTCAAAACATTCCAGTATTTGATTATATCAGGAATGTATCTATGAATAAAGTAGATATCAATCAACAACACTATCATCTATCTGAAGATGAACCAATAGATCCAAATGATCTCATTGAGGATGTTGAAGATGATGATAATAATGATGATGATGAAGAAAGTGAGGATGAAGCTACTGAAAGCTCTTCAGATGAAGAAAATGATGATAACAATGAAGATGATGATAATAATGATGATGATGAAGAAAGTGAGGATGAAGCTCCTGAAAGCTCATTAGATGAAGAAAATGATGATAATAATGATGATGATGATGGTAATGATGGTGCAACTGAAGCACATCAAGAAGAAAATGATGAAAGAAATGAGGATGATACTGTCAATGAACCTCAAAACTTGGCTGAAGAAACCAATGATGTTGATATTCATGCTGATGTTGTACATGAAAGAGATTCACAAAATCAAACCTTTGATTTTGATTTTATGACTGATATGTTATATGATCCAGTTTTTGAAACTGAAGTGAATGAAGAAGTTGAAGAAATTCCTGTTAGTACCACACACAATGTGTCTGTACAAACTGAGGAAATAGTAGATATTGATGAGATGGAGAGACTGAAAGAAGAAAATTTGAGTAAAGAGAGAGAAATTAAAGAGTTGAAAGTTGAAAATGAAAGGATGAAAGGATGAAAGAGATGAATATATCTCTTGAAAAAGAAATTCAAAAGCTAAATGATGAAAATTTGAAGTTGACTGAAGAAAATGCATTGAAAGATGAAAAGATTGTGAGTTATGCCAAAGATAAAGAAGATGTCATCAAAAACTTTAAAGTAATGATAAAGGATTAAGACATTCTTGAAGAGAAGTTCAAGAAACTAACAGAAGAAAATGAAAAACTAAAAGATGAATTACTAAAGGAAAAAGAAGCTCAAAGCCTATCTCACCAGATCAAGTGATAAGTGCTGAGATGAGTGTTGAAGAAAATCTTGAGCTGCTCAAAGGCAAAACAAAAATTGATGAAGTAGCAGATACAAATCTAACTGAATCATCTTCCAAAGTGCAAAGAACTGAAGAAAATGTTGAAGAACAAAACGTTCAAGAACAGATTGAAGCATTAGAAGATATTGAAGAAGTGTATAATGATGATTGGTATGATGAAGTTTTGGATGATGAAGATATTGATGAAGCTCAATTTGTATCACATATCATTTCACAAGAACAAACTCAAGAACAAGACGAAATTCCACAACACTTTGAAGACGGATATAACTATCATGTGAAAATGAAATACAATCGAGTATTTTTGGATGGACTGACAGTTTCTCAAATAAATGACGAATATGAGAAATGCATTTCTGCGGAGTCAGTTGCACATGTTGATCCAAATGAGATTTGTAACATTTTGTATTTTTAGGTTAAATTAAGTTAACTTTGTTAAATTTGTTTAAGGACCATGTTTGTCATTCATGAAACTTATGGGTTGCTTATGCATATTACTTTAATTGGTCTTTTTAATTCTTTAATTTGTAAGGTTATATTGATAATTATTATATAATAATAATAACTAATAATAATAATAATAATAATATACTAGTAATGAAGGCTTTATTAATAAAACTAATAGAGATAACTATCAAAATAATAAAACTAATAATAAGATTGTTACTAATAATAATAACTTGTGAAAATATTAAACTTGTAAGAATTAAAAACTTAAATTAATTAGGTTAGGGGGTTGTTTTGTCAATTTAAAAACTTAAAATACCAAAGTTTATACATAAAATGTTAACAAAAGTAACATCAGGGGCTATTTATGTAAATTTGTAAAACCCAATTCCCCCCCCCCCCCCGTAAAACCGGTGACCGATTCCGGCCACCTCCGGCCGACCTCCGGCGAGGCCTCAAACCGCGTTAATTCTTCGAATTAATTAACCCAGAACGTCGCCGATTTGCAAAACTGATTCGAGCATGATTATGAACTTTAATTGGGTTCGAAGGGCGGTTATGGGTTCGATTAGTGTCGAGTAACCGACTACTCACAAACGCCAAACGTTCGTCAATTAATATCTCATAATGATCTAATTAACTGAACCAAATTGACCGTTAAACCATTCCTAAACTTTTGATAAACAAAATTTCATCTGAAACTCGCATATACACCACATTCTATCATCACCTCCTTCGCGAACCAACCACTCGTTCGAACACCGCTAACTGGTCATCATAAACCGAAATTGATAGAGGGCTTTGCATCAAGAACCTCATTAGAAGCTGCCCTCGAGTTTGATTCGATCATCATCAGCGTTTACCCATCGATTTGATTCAAGGAAACCGCGAATTGTTCTTCATTCTGTTCATCTTCAATCGTTAATGAAACGGGTAATTTTTTTATATGTATATACTCGTTTAACCATGGGAACAAGAGCCCCATGGTTAACAATGCCCCTGGAATCGATTGACCTGTCAATTTGGGATCGAAGGAACTTAGGGTTCATGTGAATTTGGGTGGGTTCTGTGTTCATTGCTTTTAAGTTTTGGAAACCAATTTCAACCGCGGCTAAGGCCTTGGTTCACTGGTTCCCCACTTGCATTCCACACTAGAGGTCCCGGGTTCGAACCCGGCGACCTCCAACATATTTTTTTGGGGCTTTTTCAGCCTTTAAAAAAATAGAAAATTTCTGAAAATTAATAAAAATCAATCTTGTAAATTTAAATTATTTTTGAAGTCACTTAATCAATTTCTAAAAATTTATGTTCTTATAATACTCGTATTTTTATAAAACAAATGATATAATTAGTTCAATTTCTTATAAAATATTTTTTTTTAATGTTGATTAACTTATTAAATCATTATTTGTTCAAATAATATATTTAGATTATTTCTTATAAGTTAAACTTAAAATATTGTTTTAATTTACTAAATAGTTGTTTGTTCAAATAATATATTTAAATTATTTTTCTTATAAAATAGACATTAAATATTGTTATAACTCACTAAATCATTACTTGTTCAAATAACAAGTATATATTATTGTTTAAAATAAGAGTTATTTTAAAAGTTTGTTTAAATTATATTTAGACTTTGTTACAAATGGTTTCTTTTATTTCTTAGTATTAAAACGATTAAATAATATATTGACTCAAAGCATAATCAAAATTTACCATGTTAGTTGGATATAATTATTAACATCTCAAATTCCATTTAAAACCTTAGTTCCCGTTAAAACGTTAAACTTATTATAATTAAACTTTAACCTTGCGGATATATATATTTAGGTGCCTTGTGACGTTCATCTTGGAACAACGTTTATTATCAATCTTATTAATCTTCATACTTATACTTTTAGCCATGTGAGTATTTCCATACCCCTTCTTCTTATTTTCACACTTTGGGGTGAAACATGTTAACTTATACTATTGCACTTGTAAACTTATTTGAGACTTGTAAACCTATGGCAATTCATCTTGTAAAGTTGTGGTTAGTTGAACTTTCGTGGTTACCATGTTATGGCGTTATATGTACAATCATTAACTATTGCTCGCCCAGCGAAGTCATAGATCTATGGGCAAGACAAGCCTGCTTTGGTTGATCCAAGTACACTTAGCTGATCGTATAATCTTGTAAACGTTTGAGACTTGTAAAACTTTGTCGAGGTTTGATTGTTGCATTGTTCATAACATCCCTAATCACTTTATTCACTAACTTATGACTTGAATTGCCATCTTTTATATAATCTATGTATTAAAAACTATGGAATGCTCACCAACATTATTGTTGACCTTTTATTTTTAACATGTTTCAGGTAACACCCAAGTTTGATATCTTCCTTTGAAGCTTGCACATCTAGGAATGGACCTAGATAAATAAATGAAATAAGAAGAATTTGTTACATTCTATGTTATGCTTTTAATTTCTTTGAGACTTATGCTTGTAATGTTACAATTGAAACTTATGATTAATTTATATATGAGTTATTAATAGCGTTATGTGGCTGTGAACGATCTTAACTCTCACTCCTCGACGTTTCCGCCGTCAAGGTTGGGGTGTGACAGATTGGTATTAGAGCCCATAACTATAGGGATTTAGGTTATTAGAAATGGTGACCTAGACTATAGTATGCATGAACCTTATAGAATTATATTTCTATCTTGTAAATTATATACTTTGCATGCTACATAATGCTATGCCTCTTATGTTCAATTTGATGCCTTAGCATAGGATTGCTTAAACATTGTTACTTGTCTCCCTAAACTTAACGTTGACTCTTTGACTCTCCCCGAACATGGAATCTCTTAACCTTATTCTCGTCCACACGTGGAATCTTATGCTTATGTTATGATTTGGATCCTTAGACGTTATGTCTAATCTATATAAATCTCATCAAGGTTTTGATTCTATGAACCTAAGAAATATTGTGTGACACATAGACACCTGTATCCTGGTTTTCCTGGCGAAAGGCCCTCGGGCTAAGGCAAGCATATCGCATAAATCCTACGGGACTAGTTATGCTTACCTGGGGATTTTTGGGATGAGTGATAAACTATGGTCAATATACACAAGTTTCTAAGGTAAATGGATCAATTCACCTTGACGTGTCAACGTTTCCAAATGGTAATGTGTTACCAAATGGAATCATTCCGTGTACCTTATAACCCTTAGCTTATCTTTGTTAAACTACTATCCTTTGTTATCCTCACTCCTGTAACTAACTCATTTTTGTATATCCAGCATGTCTCGTCACCATGGAAAGCGTGGAAGTTCCGACCGTAAGCTAGCTGCCATGATTGCCCGACAAATGGCTGCCGTTCTCCCGACTATGGTTGCTGAACTTAATAACACACTAATGGCTAACAGCAACAACAACACCAATGGGAACAATAGTGGTGATAATGGAGACAATAGCAACAATCAAAACGGGAACAATCAACAAGGGAACAATCGTACTTGCACTTTCAAACACTTCAACTCGTGCAAACCCACTAGTTTTAGTGGAAAAGAAGGAGCACTGGACTTCTCGAGTGGTTTGAAAGTATGGAGAATACGTTCATTGTTAGTGAGTGTCCCAACGAGTTCAAGGTTCGCTATGCCACGAGTGTTCTTCAACAACGGGCATTAACATGGTGGAATAGTGAAAAGAGAAACCGTGGAACTGAGATTGCTTTGGCACTGCCCTGGGAGGAACTTAAGGAGATTATGATTCAAAAGTTTTGTCCAAGGAGCGAGTTACAAAAGCTAGAGGAGGAATTCTGGAATCTCAAACAAGATGGTGGGAATCACTTGGCTTATTCCACCCGGCATCATGAGTTGAGTATGCTCCTACCACACATGGTGGACACCGTGCCCCGTAACATTGAGAAATTTATCAAGGGGGTGCCACCTCAAATTCAAGATGCCGTGGTGGGTAGTAGGCCCACAACTTTGGAGGAAGCAATTACCATCACTGCACAGCTCACCGAGAATCATATAAGAGCTGGCACTATGTCGGCAAAGGGTTCCAAGTCTACTACGAAGGTGACACCCGAGGCAACAAAGGAGGTAAAAGTCGAGTCATCTTCTCAAAACAAGAAGCGTAAGTTTATCCCGACACGCAACTACGCTGTGACCGCCCCAAATGCTCCTAAAAAACAAATGGTGGTTGCGAATCAAGCTCCCATGGCTAAAGTTTATGCTGGTCCACATCCTATGTGTAACACGTGCAAGTACCATCATTCAAGCAACATTCCATGCCGAGTCTGCTCGTTGTGTGGAAAGTATGGACACTTGGTAACCACTTGCCTTCGTGCGCCAAACAACACTGCAATGCTTATTAACCGAACCTGCTATAACTGTGGCGAGCCTGGCCATATCCGTCCGCAATGTCCTCGCAATGCGGGAACCGTGCCACCGGCTCATGGAAGGGCTTTCAATATCAACGCAATCAAGCCCAAGCCAACAACGACGTGGTGAATGGTACGTCGTTGAATTTCTTTTAGTCCTTTCTTGTCTTGTAAAAATTCTTATTTATGTTCATCATACCAATAATAGGTTGTTACCAAACAGGTATGTATCTTGTAAATAATCATTATGCATCTGTATTGTTTGATTCGGGTGCCGATAGGAGTTTCGTGTCCCTGAAATTCGAGCCTTTACTTTCTAAACCGCGCGTCAACCTAGAAAGATCTTTCACGGTCAAAGTCGCCGATGGAAAATCTATTGTCGTGGACGTTGTAATACGTGACCGCACTTTAAGCCTTAACGAACACGAGTTCTTCGTCGACCTTATTCCTATGCAATTGGGAAGCTTTGATGTTATCATTGGTATGGATTGGTTAGCCAAGCATCGTGCGGAAATTCTATGCTTCGAGAAGTGTATCCGAATTCCTTTACCAACTGGTGATACTTTGAAGGTCTTTGGGGAGAAATCATCCCAAAGACTCAAACTCATGTCTTGCATCAAGGCCCGCAAGTGCTTAAGTAAAAACTACATGGCTTTCATGGCATATGTAGTTAATACGAAAGCCAAGGGTAAGGAGTTGAAAGACATTCCTGTTGTGCGAGACTTTCCCGAGGTTTTTCCCGAGGATCTTAAAGGGTTACCTCCCGTGCGGGAAGTTGAGTTCAAGATTGACTTAATCCCTGGCGCAAACCCTGTGGCTAAATCACCTTATCGTCTTGCACCGTCTGAAATGCAAGAACTAGCTAGTCAACTGCACGAGTTGACCGATAAGGGTTTCATTCGTCCTAGCTCATCACCGTGGGGTGCACCTGTACTGTTTGTGAAGAAGAAGGATGGTTCATTTCGTATGTGCATCGATTACCGAGAACTCAACAAGCTTACTATAAAAAACCGATACCCCCTTCCTCGAATCGATGATCTCTTCGATCAACTTCAAGGAGCAACTCAATTCTCAAAGATCGATCTACATTCTGGGTATCATCAACTACGTGTTCATGATGATGACATTCCAAAGACCGCTTTTCGTACTCGATATGGACACTACGAGTTCATGGTCATGCCTTTTGGCTTGACCAATGCGCCTGCCGTGTTCATGGATCTCATGAATCGAGTATGTAAACCGTATTTGGATAAGTTCGTGATCGTGTTCATTGATGACATTCTTATTTATTCCAAAACGAAAGTCGATCACGAGACACACTTGCGACAAGTTCTTGAACTTTTGAAGAAGGAGCAATTGTATGCTAAGTTCTCAAAGTGTGAATTTTGGTTGGAAGAAGTTCATTCTTAGGGCATGTGGTGAATAGCCAAGGAATTCATGTTGATCCTGCTAAAATTGAAGCCGTGAAGAATTGGTGTGTTCCTACAACCCCAACCGAGGTTCGTTCTTTTCTGGGCTTAGCGGGATATTACCGAAGGTTCATAGCGAATTTCTCGAAGATTGCTAAACCATTAACGACGCTAACCCAAAAGAACCGACTCATTGAATGGGGACCCGAGCAAGAAGAGGCTTTCGAGACATTAAAACGCAAGTTGTGCAACGCTCCTATTCTCACACTTCCTGATGGAAACGACGACTTTACCGTATACTGCGATGCTTCTAATCAAGGTTTGGTTGTGTTCTCATGCAGCGAGGCAAAGTTATAGCATACGCGTCGAGGCAATTGAAGGTTCATGAAGTGAACTACACAACTCACGATCTCGAACTTGGTGCTGTGGTTTTCGCATTGAAGATTTGGCGACACTATTTATATGGGACGCAATGCATAGTCTACACCGATCATAAGAGTCTCCAACACGTGTTTAACCAAAAGGATCTCAACATGAGACAAAGACGATGGATCGAGTTAATTAGCGACTACGACTGCGACATTCGCTACCATCCTAGAAAGGCGAATGTTGTAGCCGACGCGCTAAGTCGCAAGGTTCATAATAAGACTGTCTCGCTTCAAGACATTCGAGATCGAAGGCAATGGTTTGATACGTTAGGAGAATTTGATACCGAGATTCATGTGGATGTCAACGAGGCTACTATCATGCTCCAAAACATAAGGATCGATAGTGACCTCGAGTTATGCATTCGCGAGGCTCAACAAGCGGCACTAACCGACGAAGGGAAAGATGAAGATTTGATGTCTAACGTTTGGTCACAACTCGAGACAAAACCGAATGGCATGTGGTACTTCTTGAATCGACTTTGGATCCCAAATCGTGACAACCTTCGGCACTTCATTATGAACGAAGCTCATCAAACCCGATATTCCATTCATCCTGGCTCCGATAAGATGTACATGGACCTGCGTGGTCAATATTGGTGGCCTGGAATGAAGAAACATATCGCGTCTTATGTTTCCAAGTGTCTCACGTGTGCAAGGGTCAAAGCCGAACATCAACGACCAAGTGGTTTACTTGAGCAACCTGAAATTGCTATGTGGAAATGGGAACATATATCCATGGATTTCATAAGCAAGTTAACTCGTACACCTCGGGGTCATGATAGCATATGGGTCATTGTTGACCGTTTGACCAAGACAGCACATTTCATACCCATACGAGATACATACAAGGTTTCAAGGTTGGCTCGAATCTATGTTGACGAAATTGTGAGTCGTCATGGCATGCCTTTACACATTATTTCCGATCGAGATGCTCGCTTCACTTCACACTTTTGGTCTTCGATGCAAGAACTCTTGGGTACTCAATTGGATTTAAGTACGGCTTACCATCCTCAAACCGATGGTCAAACAGAACGAACAATCCAAACCCTCGAGGATCTACTGCGTCTTTGTGTCCTTGATTTTGGTGGCGATTGGGATACGCATTTACCGCTCGCGGAATTTTCGTATAACAATAGTTATCACTCAAGTATCAAAATGGCACCATTCGAGGCTTTATATGGTCGTAAATGCCATTCCCCAATCTGTTGGACTGACATTGGGGAAAATCTTATCACTGGTCCGGAACTTATTCAAGAAACGACCGACAAAGTTTCCACAATTCGAAATAATCTCGAGGTGGCTAGAAGTCGCCAAAAGAGTTATGCCGATAAAAGACGCAAACCGTTGGAGTTTCAAGTCGACGACATGGTTCTTCTTAAGGTCTCTCCATGGAAGGGTGTTGTACGTTTTGGGAAAAAGGGTAAGTTAGCCCCATGTTTTGTAGGACCCTTCAAGATTCTGAAAAGAATTGGGAAAGTGGCTTACAAACTGGAGCTATCTTCTGAACTTAGCGGAGTTCATCCTGTCTTCCATGTCTCAAACTTGAGGAAGTGCTTGGCTGATGAAAATTTGCATGTTCCACTAGAGGAAATTCAAATTGATGAGTCATTGCATTTCGTTGAGAAGCCTGTGGAGATTATGGATCGCAACCTGAAGAAGACCCGAACAACTACCACACCTATCGTTAAAGTCCGTTGGGAAAACAAACGTGGAGCTGAGTTCACTTGGGAGCGTGAGGATCATATGAAGGAGAGATACCCGCATTTGTTCTCTTAGCTTTATTCTTAATTTCGGGACGAAATTCTTTTAAGTTGGGGAGACTGTAACATCTTGTATTTTTAGGTTAAATTAAAGTTAACTTTGTTAAATTTGTTTAGGGACCATGTTTGTCATTCATGAAACTTATGGGTTGCTTATGCATATTACTTTAATTGGTCTTTTTAATTCTTTAATTTGTAAGGTTATATTGATAATTATTATATAATAATAATAACTAATAATAATAATAATAATAATAATAATATACTAGTAATGAAGGCTTTATTAATAAAACTAATAGAGATAACTATCAAAATAATAAAACTAATAATAAGATTGTTACTAATAATAATAACTTGTGAAAATATTAAACTTGTAAGAATTAAAAACTTAAATTAATTAGGTTAGGGGGTTGTTTTGTCAATTTAAAAACTTAAAATACCAAAGTTTATACATAAAATGTTAACAAAAGTAACATCAGGGGCTATTTATGTAAATTTGTAAAACCCAATTCCCCCCCCCCCCCCCCCCCCCGTAAAACCGGTGACCGATTCCGGCCACCTCCGGCCGACCTCCGGCGAGGCCTCAAACCGCGTTAATTCTTCGAATTAATTAACCCAAAACGTCGCAATCGATTCGCGAAACTGATTCGAGCATGATTATGAACTTTAATTGGGTTCGAAGGGCGGTTATGGGTTCGATTAGTGTCGAGTAACTGACTACTCACAAACGCCAAACGTTCGTCAATAATTACCTCATAATGATCTAATTAACTGAACCAAATTGACCGTTAAACCATTCCTAAACTTTTGATAAACAAAATTTCATCTGAAACTCGCATATACACCACATTCTATCATCACCTCCTTCGCGAACCAACCACTCGTTCGAACACCGCTAACTGGTCATCATAAACCGAAATTGATAGAGGGCTTTGCATCAAGAACCTCATTAGAAGCTGCCCTCGAGTTTAATTCGATCATCATCAGCGTTTACCCATCGATTTGATTCAAGGAAACCGCGAATTGTTCTTCATTCTGTTCATCTTCAATCGTTAATCAAACGGGTAATTTTTTATATGTATACACTCGTTTAACCATGGGGAACAAAAGCCCCATGGTTAACAATGCCCCTGGAATCGATTAATCTGTCAATTTGGGATCGAAGGAACTTAGGGTTCATATGAATTTGGGTGGGTTCTGTGTTCATTGCTTTTAAGTTTTGGAAACCAATTTCAACCGCGGCTAAGGCCTTGGTTCACTGGTTCCCCACTTGCATTCCACACTAGAGGTCCCGGGTTCGAACCCGGCGACCTCCAACATATTTTTTTGGGGCTTTTTCAGCCTTTAAAAAAATAGAAAATTTTTGAAAATTAATAAAAATCAATCTTGTAAATTTAAATTATTTTTGAAGTCACTTAATCAATTTCTGAAAATTTATGTTCTTATAATACTCGTATATTTTTATAAAACAAATGATATAATTAGTTCAATTTCTTATAAAATATTTTTTTTTAATGTTGATTAACTTATTAAATCATTATTTGTTCAAATAATATATTTAGATTATTTCTTATAAGTTAAACTTAAAATATTGTTTTAATTTACTAAATAGTTGTTTGTTCAAATAATATATTTAAATTATTTTTCTTATAAAATAGACATTAAATATTGTTACAACTCACTAAATCATTACTTGTTCAAATAACAAGTATATATTATTGTTTAAAATAAAAGTTATTTTAAAAGTTTGTTTAAATTATATTTAGACTTTGTTACAAATGGTTTCTTTTATTTCTTAGTATTAAAATGATTAAATAATATATTGACTCAAAGCATAATCAAAATTTACCATGTTAGTTGGATATAATTATTAACATCTCAAATTCCACTTAAAACCTTAGTTCCCGTTAAAACGTTAAACTTATTATAATTAAACTTTAACCTTGTGAATATATATATTTAGGTGCCTTGTGACGTTCATCTTGGAACAACGTTTATTATCAATCTTATTAATCTTCATACTTATACTTTTAGCCATGTGAGTATTTCCATAACCCTTCTTCTTATTTTCACACTTTGGGGTTAAACATGTTAACTTATACTATTGCACTTGTAAACTTATTTGAGAATTGTAAACCTATGACAATTCATCTTGAAAAGTTGTGGTTAGTTGAACTTTCGTGGTTACCATGTTATGCGTTATATGTACAATCATTAACTATTGCTAGCCCAGCGAAGTCATAGATCTATGGGCAAGACAAGCCTGCTTTGGTTGATCCAAGTACACTTAGCTGATCGTATAATCTTGTAAACGTTTGAGACTTGTAAAACTTTGTCGAGGTTTGATTGTTGCATTGTTCATAACATCCCTAATCACTTTATTCACTAACTTATGACTTGAATTGCCATCTTTTATATAATCTATGTATTAAAAACTATGGAATGCTCACCAACATTATTGTTGACCTTTTATTTTTAACATGTTTCAGGAAACGCCCAAGTTTGATATCTCCCTTTGAAGCTTGCACATCTAGGAATGGACCTAGATAAATAAATGAAATAAGAATAATTTGTTACATTCTATGTTATGCTTTTAATTTCTTTGAGACTTATGCTTGTAATGTTACAATTGAAACTTATGTTTAATTTATATTTGGATTGTTAATAGCGTTATGTGGCTGTGAACGATCTTAACTCTCACTCCTCGACGTTTCCGCCGTCAAGGTTGGGGTGTGACAAGATTGTGATTGAGCATGGTGAATGGAATAGAGCGAAAGAGAGTATTAATGTAGAAGAACTATCAAGCTCTGAGCTGCATCATCCTGATCCAGATGATATGAGTATTCCAGCTTTAAGATCATGGTTGCAAGCTAGGAATTACCCGTGGAGAAAACTAAAAAGATTACAATCTGTATCCTTGAGGAATCTTGTCAGAAGTTTTCAAGAAATAGAGAAACAATCGAAGAAGATGATTATACTTCATACAGATAATCCTCGATATCTTGAAATTACAAAAAGAACAAGAATGTTAAAGTCACAAGAGATCAAACAAATGGCAAGAAAGACAGATGCACATGCTCACAGAAAAGAGTTGATTGAAATGTTTGCTGATCCTGAAAGGCAAGCATACAAAGCCTCATCTGAACAAAGGCAAATTTTTGATAATTCATGATCAACTGGAGACTTGGTAAGAAATGTACTACAAAGAGGACAATCAGTTGCTGAATTGTTAAATGCTATGATTGCTCCTGATTTTACAAACCAAGTAATGATTATAGCATGGAAGTATGATGAAGTATTTGATGCATTTTTGATAAAAAGAGTAGATGCAGTATGTGATGTATATCATTTTTACTCTAGTATCATAAAACTTCCGGTGCAAGATCTGAAAGAGCAAAATAGATTACCTCTGATCAATTCATCTGATTCTAAACGTGGAAAGATGATGGTAGAATTATTAAGAAGAGGATTGGATAGATCAAGTAATTTTCTTAAAACAAGATGTGATCAAGAGGATAAAGAGTACTTTGTTACTTTGAAGAAGAATATAAAGCTCAAAGGATTCCAGTCTGAAGAGGAACATTCAATGATAGAATTTTGTGACAAGTATTTTGAAAAGATCATAACTCCTGGTCTGAAAGTGATTGATGGTAATTAAAACTCAAAGCCAATTCTTAGATGGTTTTATAACACTGAGACTTTTGAGCATAAGTTGGTCCGAAATCTCGAACGATGGGATGATGATATGATTACTTTATTTGGAGTTTTTGAACTAAAGCTATTACATCCTAGCTATATATCATTTTTGTTTGTACAAAAGTTTGAAAAAGTATCTCCAGAGATAGCAGAGCAAGACAAGAAGTATTTCATTTCTATCATTAATATGATGAATGCAGCAATGGAAAGAATATCTTTGAGAAAAGCTCTTGCTTATGCTAATATTGTAAAGAAAGACATAAAAGATATTGAATTCATGAGAATTTCAAGGAAAGGAGTATTAGAAGTATACTCAAAGGAAAGTCAAAATCCTATTGAGTTATATGCTAATATTGATATCTCAAGTCTTTCAAAAGATACATTGGAAAGAATGAACAAGATGGAGATTAAGACAAATGAAGCAAAACCAGAACAAGGCATTCTTGCTAGCAAATTCAAGTCTGCTATATCTAATGCTTTGAAAGAACTAGAGATGTACAAACAAAAGTCAATGTTCAAGATCAAAGAAGAACCAGAAGATTTCTTTGAGTTATAAAGATAAGAGTTGAAGATAAAAGCTGAAGATGGAAGATGAAGAAAAGAAAAAAAATACAATTTAAGATGATTTTGAAGACCGAAGACCATGTAAATCTTAGGGGGAGTATTGTTAGTGCTCTAGAAAGATTCACATGTTGTCTTTAGATGTCTTTTTAATACTTTGTAATAGTATAGGGACTAGTTTTGTAATTAGTTAGTTCCTTTCTGTTTTATTATAAATAGCTTAGACTTACAGGTAGTAGGTAACTAGTTATATACGAACCTGCTTACATACTTTGTAATTTGTCTTTGCTTGATATTAATGAAACCATGAATTTTGTTGATATCTTGCTTGATTTGATTACTTTGTCTATATTTTCATTAAATTGTGTTCATACATCATCACAGATTGGTACATTTGATCCTATCAATAACACTTTAATTTTGCTATCCGAAATTATAGTTTCGCTGGTTGAAGTATTAGTTTTGGCAAGCGAAAAAGTAATTTCGGCAGCTATTATTAGTTAGATTCGGCAAGACAGTGTAGTAGATTCGACTGGCCAAAACTATAGATTCGGTGCAGCGAAACTGAAATTTGATAAGTGAAACTGTTAAGTTCGCTTGGACAGCATGACTGCACAGTTTCGCTGAAAACCATTGAACTTTCGTTCAGTTTCGCTGGACTATCGATACTTTCGCAGTAAGAACTGTGATGGTACCGAAGAGTCTCAATCGAATAAACACACAATGAAGCGTTTAAACCTAGATTAGACTACGAACCTGAGTTCGAAACTCACTTGCGAAGATAAAACAACGGTCAATCAAGAATCATAAGCATAAAAACTCAGAATCGTAATATTAGGTCATGGGAGGCTCTCTAAGACATAAAAATCACGACACAGCGAAAATGAGAGGATAGTTTCGCAAAATGTGTTATATAGATTATAGTTTCGCAGACAGCGAAACTATAGTTTCGCCCGTTTAAGCTCTGGTCAAAACTGACCTTGCAACGTGCGAAAGAAGCGGCGAAGCTACAATTTCGCCCTGCGAAACTACCAGCGAAAGTATAATTTCGCTAGAGACTTTAAAAATTAAAATTTTATTTTCTTTTTAAAATAAAATAAAAGTAAAATTATTTAGAAACAAATTAAAACAAAGTAAACAAAATAAAAGAAATCAAGACCTCACCTTACTTCACGAATATTTTAAACAAAATCAAATAGTAGAAAAAGTATATGAACGAGAAGCTGAAAAGATCTTCTGGAGAGTCAAAGTTTGGCGGGATTGCTGATATACTTGTCCTTTTAAGTCCATGCCTTTTTCGTTTCAACAAGTGCACCGCAACTACTGTTATCATGTTTTGGTTCTTTTAAAGAAAACATTGAATGACTCAGTCCCCACAGACATTTGGCAAAGAAACTTATCCTGTCCTCATGATATATTGAACAAATGACACGCTCTGCTTGACTCTTCCGCTCAGAAGCAACATAGGTCTTATTTCAAAAGAAGCAATGCCCTTATAGACATCAAATGATGAGAGCTCCAGGTCTATACTTACGTATAACAGAGGAGTTAATCAATTGAGTCTTACGATAAGAGCTTCAGGTCAGTACTATAGTACAGCAGATGAGATCATCACTCCAGGTCAATGTTCACACATAGCAGAGGAGATAAGCACAAGATAGGATACAACACGGAGCTTCTTAGATACGAAGATGAGTAAGCATATAGCTTTTGAGAAGGGGTGGAAGATTTAGACGCAAAGATATACTTTAGATAAGAATAACTCAAAACAGAGATATCACGTTCTCAACTCTTTTTGAACAAGGACTTGAAACTTTGTTAAGGCCAAAAATTTCAAGGGGATTATCCGAGTCATCAAGTTTCTTGTTCTGTTAGTTAAGCTACGAGATTACTATCTACTTCGCTTTCTAGCTGAACCTATCAAGCATATCCCAACACAATACTATTAACCGCCTTTACATCGTCCAGGCTTCTCATTTTATATATATATATATATATATATATATATATATATATATATATATATATATATATATATATATATATATATTTGTGAAAAATGATGGAGGACAATGGAGTGGGCAAAACGAAAAGGAAAGAAAGAAAATAAATAAAGAAGTATAAACAGTATGTACATGACATAGTTTGAAGGAAAATGGGGTTTAAAATGATATTAATCCTAACATAGAGATCAATTCATAAAAACGAGGTTTATCAAATGTTTTAGTGAAAAGATCTGCTTTTTGATTTTTAGTGTCAATGGGAATAATATCAATAAAACCCTTCTCCTGAGCATCACGAATCGCATGAATCCGTGTCTCGATGTACTTGGTTCGGGAATGATGAATAGGATTCTTTGCAATGCCAATAGCTGCTTCGTTGTCACAGAACAACGGTGTATGGAGAAAGTTGATCCCGTAGTCAATCATCTGGTGCTGTATCCAAACTACTTGTGAACAACAGCTTGAAGCAGCGATGTATTCTGCTTCCCCCGTAGAGAGAGAAACAGTGGTCTGTTTCTTGCTCTACCATGATACTAGACAATTTCCTAAGTACTGACATCCTCCAGTAACCGACTTTTTGTTTAACCTGCAGCCATTAGAATCACTATCAGAATAAGCATGTAAGTCAAAATTCCACCATAAGGATACCAAAGCCCTAAACGAGAAGAGCCTTTAAGATAACAAAAAATTCGTTTTACAGCCTTTTCGTGAGACTCTTTCGGGGCAGATTGGTAACGAGCACAATATCCTACAGCAAAGATGATGTCAGGACAACTTGTTGTAAGATACATAAGGGAACCGATCATGGATCTGTAGAGATGAGGATCAACAGGTTTCCCGTTCTTGTCAGGAGTGAGACATGTTTGAGCAGTAAATGGAGTCAGTTCAGGAGAAGCATCATCCATCTTGAATTTCTTCAAAATTTCTTTAATATACTTCTCCTGATGAATGAGAATTCCCTCTGGCTTTTGTCAACCTGCAACCCGAGGAAAAAGCACATCTCCCCCATCATGCTCATTTCACAACGACCGCGCATGACTTCCTCAAACTCCCGACATGACTTCGGATTGGTGGAGCCAAAAATAATATCATCGACATAGACTTGTACAATCAGCATCTCACCATCCACTTCCTTCTTGAATAATGTCATATCGATGGTGCCTCGAGAAAAACCATTGCTTAAGAGATACTGTGTTAAAGTCTCGTACTAGATTCAAGGTTCCTGATGAAGACCATAAAGGGACTTATCAAGCTTATAAACTTTGTCAGGAAAGTCAGGATCCTCAAAACCTGGTGGTTGACACACGTATATCTCCTCGTCAATGTCTCCATAAAGAAATGCATATTTGACATCAATTTGTTAGTCTTTGAACTGCTTGTGGGCGGCATGAGCTAGAAAGATTCTAATGGCTTCAAGACGGGCTACGGGAGCAAAGACTTCCGTGTAGTCTATCCCTTCTTCTTGAGTAAAACCCTGAACCACCAAACGGGACTTATTCCTTACCATAATGCCACGGTCATCGGGTTTGTTCTTGAACACCCATTTCGTGCCAATTAGGCATTTGTTTGGTGGAAGATCAACCAGGGTCCACACTTTGAGTTTCCTAAACTGTTGCAGCTCTAATTGCATCGATTCCACCCAACAAGGATCCTGAAGAGCTGGATGAACATTTTTCGGGACGATTTGGGATATAAAACAAGAGAAAAGACATACATTAATCAAACCAGATTGACTCCGCGTCCAAACTCCATCAGTGATAGATCCAATGATGTTATAATGGGGATGATCTTTCAAAGTTTTGAAATCAGTGGGCATGGATAGGGTATTTGAAGACGGTTAGTTGATGGGTTGTTGATGGGTAGATGATGGTGAGGAAGATGGTAAGGTAGATTCAACTGGAGAGTTGGGTGGTACAGGCTGAGATGAGGTAGATGTAGGTAATGAGGGAAGAGATGCAGAAATAGGTGGAGGTGGAATGTCAAATGATGATGAGGAAGATGCAATGTCATCAGATGTAGCATCATTTGCTGATGTATTGGGAGGGGCTTGAGGAATGACAGGTAATGGAGCTGGGGGAATGATGTTTGTTTGAACATTGGAGAAAGCGCATCATCATCGAAAACTAGAAGATTAAAGGAGTTAAACACCGTATCGGAGTCAAAGAACCAAGCTAGTTCAAATTGAACATCTGAGGAATTAGATTCCTGCCAATCAACATAAAATGACTCTTGCACAATACAGGTTCTCTTGTTATACACCCGATAAGCTTTTTGAGAAGAGGAATAGCCGACGAAGTAACATTCATCAGACACAGCACCGTATTTCGTCTTCTGCGCCTGGGTGTTCAATAAAGTGCACGAGCAACCAAATGGTCGAAAGAAGTCAATCAAAGGCTTTCTTTTATGAAACAGTTCATAAGGAGTCTTCATTTTGTCTTTGACTATCAACACCCTGTTCAGAACGTATGAAGCACAATTCACCGCCTCTGCCCAAAAGATAATGGGTAAAGAGGATTCAATCAACATTGTACGAGCGGCTTCAATGAGGGTGCGATTCTTTCTTTCAGCAACACCATTCTGTTGAGGAGTTCTCGCACCACTTAACTATCTCAGAATTCCCTTACCAGCACAGAAAGAATCAAAGATCTGATTTTTGAATTTGGTACCATTATCACTTCTAATCACCATAACCTTCCTCTTGCTTATCATCTCGATTGAAAGAATTAACTTCTGTAGCTCCTCAGCAGCCTCTCCTTTGTAGGCAAGAAATCTCACCCAGGAGTACCTGGAAAAATCATCTGTAACCACAAGACAAAAAGATTTTTTAGCAATTGATTTAACACTGATTGGGCCAAACAAATCAGTATGTAACAACTCGAGGGGATTAGATATACTATTTTCAATTTTTGGTTTATGTGGTTTCTTATGTTGTTTTCCCTTGGCACACGCCATGCATTTTTCAACCACTGAAAAGTCCTTTAAAGGTAATCCCCTGACAAGATTGTTTTAACTAATTTGTTTATATTTTTGAAATTAACGTGGCCCAATCTGCGATGCCATAGGAAAGACTCAGAAATGGAAGCTTTGGAAAAAAGACAAGTGACGGTAGACGTTGACTCCCTTGAACCCATGTTAAGAAGATATGTGTCATTCTTTCTTGGAGCCCGCATTAGTACCATCTCATCTGGAATATCAATCTCAGATTTCAGAAAGAGACATTCATTGGACTTGAACAAGACCGGAATGTCTTTATCACAAATCTGAGAGACACTCAATAGATTAAAAGCAAGTTCAGGTACATAGTTGACTTTCTCTAGAGTAAGAGAGCTGTTGGAAACCTCCCCTTGTCCAATCATGTTCCCTCCTTTCTTCTCGCCGGCAAATGCGACATAACCTCCATTGATTATTCGATAATTGGTCAATAGATCTTTTAGCCCCGTCACGTGTGTGGAGCATCCACTATCAACATGCCATACACTGTTTACAACTTTAATGGATTCAAAGAACAAATTAACCAGGTGAAACAGGAACCCAAGTTTGAACAACTTTGGGTTTAGGAGAGATGGGTTTCTTACAAAAGAAATTATTAACCAATTTAGTCAATCTACTTCTAAATGAATTCCTATTAACATGTCTATGATGTAGCTCAGGACAATGCTTAACTACATGATCATCTTTACCACACCGAAAACAATGTGGTTTTAATCTAGGTTTGTTATGCAACAAGGTAGGGATTTTATCAATGTATATTTCCTTATCAAAATCAGACAATCTAGAATCAACATCACTGTAAGTCTCATACATGTCTCTATGTTGGATCAAGAGAGGCTGTTGCAACCAAAACCATATCACTTAGAAGATTTTGAGTACAACATACAAAGAACTTCCGAAGCCAAGTATGGGACTTCCGAAGGAAGAAGGAGCTCTTCCAAAGTCTAAGTGTAAAATACACTTCCGAAGAAGAACTCCAACTTCCGAAGGTAAAGAAGCTACTTCCGAAGAATCAAGACTTGAAGACAAAGTTCTGAAGTCAACTTCCGAAGTATATAGAAGTCATTAAAGCCTCGGAAGCATAGAAGCATCTTCCGAAGTATAAGTGGCTTCGGAAGAACTTGTTCTTCCGAAGCCAGTTAACCTTCGGAAGACACCTCTATTATCCAGTAGACATAAGTATGGTCTGTCTGACAGTCCGCTGCAAATTTCTGAGATACTGCATGGCGTTTTCTCAAAAGCCATGTAGTTGACCATACTTTAATCTACTGTTTACCTTTTTATGTTAAGTACAGTTGCCATCTTTAGTTGGTGACAAAAGGTAAGTCATGGACATGTCATGACTACCATATCTTAGATAATACTTTATCTAAGATACCTTAACTATAGCATTGTAGTATATGCTTTAGTCGTAGGTTTCCAGCTGGTATCAAGTATAACCGGCTGTAGGATCTAGTATATATGTTTCTCTTGTACTCATGTTCTAATGCTTGTAAGTGTCTGTAATCTTTTTTGGTGAAAGTACTATCAAGTACCTTGAAATCTCCTGCTTGTTGCTTGATTATTATTATATTATTATCAACTCTTGTTAAAGGCATTGCTTCATCTTGTTTGAATGATATTATAGTGATTTTGAGAGAATTACAAGTGTTAAGTGACAAAACCCGATCCTGCAATTGGTATCAGAGCTTTTTAGGCTCTTGATTGTGAGATCTTACCATCCTAATCAACCAGTTTTTCACTCCTCCTTATACCTCACTCAAAAATGGCCCTAATCAAATCTGAAGTTGAAATGGGAACGATGACCAAAGCTCCCATCATCGATCCTGAAAACTTCAGGTCTTGGAGCAGAAGAATGGAAGGCTCATCAGATACCAGGATAGCAAGATGTGGCAGTCCATCGTTAATGGCCCGTACAAGCCAAAAGTTGCTGGTGGAAACGGTGCCATGATCGAGAAGGCGTTGAAGACTATACTCCGATGAAGACAGGAAGAAGCTTGACATAGACAGCAATGCTATGACTGTTCTCATGACTGCAATCCCAAACTCCATCATGGTGGGGTTTGAGCATTGTAAGTCAGCCAAAGAACTCTTTGATGCACTTGCTCAAATGTACTCGAGCTCTAATGATTCAAAGAAGGACTCACTGAAGCAGCAGTTTGAGAACTTCACCTATGTTGCTGGAGAAACTTTTAGCCAGCAATATTTCAGGTATATGGATCTTATCTCCTCCCTCCAATCTGTGGGAATCACTCAAGAACTTAGAGACCTTACCAGAAAGTTCATGAGTGCTCTACCCAATGAGTGGACTTTCTACTGTGTCTCCATTAAGAGAACAGAGAATTTAAACACTCTCACCATGACCGAACTTTATGGGATCCTTGATGGATACCGTTTGGAAATGGAAAGTAAGAAGGGTCACCAAGCAAGCAGACCCTTGAGCCTTCCTGCTAGCAACGCTTTAATGGTTGCTGAAGGCTCAGGTATCTCCCAGTCTCAGCAGTACCTGTCATACACCCAGCAGCCATCTTGTTCATCTGGGCCTTACATCACATTCCCTGAGACTCCAAGGTCTCATCAACTCAGCAAAGCTCCTTTCAGGAGGGCTGTGCTTTGTCTCAGGGAGTGGACACTCCAATGATCATCAGTTTTGCTTTGATGATCTTGAGTGCTTCAGTCCAGATGACATAGAGTATGTGGACATTGTCCAGCAAATGGCTCTCCTTACCTACAGAGCGAAGAAGTTCTTTAAGAGAACTGGAAGGCAATTCCCTCAAAACCCAATCACTAGCAAGTTTGGGTTTGACAAAGCAAGGCTAAGTGTTACAACTGTAACCAGCTTGGCCATTTTGCAAGGGAATGCAAGGCTCCCAAGTCCAACCCGGGAACCTCACAGGCCTCCACACATCCTTCTACACCAAAGCCCAATGGGAAGTCAACTGAAACTGCAGCTATGGCTCAAGAAGTTGACTGGAGCTTATGGTTCAAGATGTGACTCCTGCTCAAGCACTCATGGCAGGAACAGATGAAAACAAGGTATATGAACATCTCTGTACCCCTGCTTGTATTGCTAAGGTTAAATTGTACCAGGACTACAATATGGAATTAAATCCGATATTGAGTCTTTAAATGTGCTAAAATCTGACTTTAAAAGGGCTGAATCTGACTACCAAAAGAAAATTGAGGAGTTAGAGAAAACTGTATCTCTTTTAAAACATGAACACACCAACTACAAGACTCAAATCAAGGATTTAATATCCAAATTGACTGAGGCTCAAGCCCAGCTTGTCACAGCTGAGGCTCAAGCCAGGAAGTATGCTATTGCTGAGCAAAACTTCCAAGCCATACTTGCATCATCCTCTCACTCCAAACTTTGCTATCAAAACAAAAGTGGGTTGGGAACCAATGAATTGCTCCACCACACTCTTATGAGTCTGTAAGACAACCAAGATGTGGTACTGAAGAGCAAGAGGTTCCATCTGTTGACCCACCTTGTAAAGAGTCAAAGAGTGATGCAACTGTGGAGACCATGACCATCACAGGGAAGGAACAGGTAATTGAGCCCTCCCAGACCAATGATGATCAAACCCTGACCACCAAAGCCAGAAGAAGCAGGGCTAAAGCAGCCAGAAAAACTGCCAAGAAGGTGGCTGAATCCAAGCTGAAGATAGACCCAAAGCAAAAGGGTGTATTCATATCAGCAGGATTCCAGGTGGTTTGACCTTCTGATTCAGGAAAGGAGTATAGTACCAGTACTCCTATCCTACCAAAGGATCAGAAGTTAAAGGGAAAGGTTGCTGATGAGGAGAAAAAGAACAAGAAAACAACCCTCCAATTCCCAGAAAATTAACATTGCATGCATAATGTGTGGTCTGCAAACCACATGGCTAAAGATTGTTACTACAATCCTGCTAGCACACATTATGCAAATAATGTTAAAAGAGAAGGAGTCAGGGAAGGTTTCACATTTGGACCATATCAAATGGTTCAAGTGATGAAAAAGGGAAGGCTTGTTTCCGAAGCAAGGCTTGTCTCGGAAGAAAACTCTTCTTCCGAGAGAAAAAGGCTTCGGAAGTGAAAGCTGCAAAGACTCACAAAAGAGTCCCCTTGAAACCATCCCAGAAGAAGACTGCTTCGGAAGAAAAGGTGGTGAAGGTCTCTTCCGAAAAGAAAGAAGCTTCGGAAGAATGCCAAGCTACAAAAGCTTCATCAAGCTCATCTTCTATGATCAACCAAGGGATGGAATGGAAGATCAAGGAAGATGCTGTAGCCCAAACCTCTTCTTCAAAGACATCCATTGAACCCCCATGCATAAATTTTGGTTCAATCATGTCACTCTCATTGGAAGAACCCAAGACCAATAAGGCTTGGGTTTCCAATCAAAACTAATTATCTCACCTTATGTGCAGGGACATCCATATGACAAGAATAACAACATTTGGATTGTAGATAGTGGATGCTCCAGGCACATGACAGGGAACAGATCTCTCCTTCAACAATTTCAACATTATGATGGAGGTCCTGTCCAGTTTGGAGGTGAGGCCGGAGGATATATTTTCTGGCAGAGGAAGTATATCCAACGGAAAGTTAAAAGTTGACAAAGTTAATTTTGTCAAACAGCTTGAACACAACCTGTTAAGTGTTTCTCAGTTTTGTGATCAAAAGCATCAAATGCTTTTCACAGAACATGAGTGCATCATCCTCAAACCTGGGATGACAATTCCTCAGGAATTGGTGCTTCTTAGATCTCCCAGGAGAGGGGATATGTACAAGCTTGATATGAACAATGCTTCCCCAATGGGAGAAGTATCATGCTTTCTTTCCCAAGCTGATAGTGATGAGTCAACACTATGGCATAAACGAATGTGTCATGTCAATTTTAAGACAATGAATAAATTGGCTAAAAATAACTTGGTACATGGTTTGCCTAAAAAGGAATTTTTCTGCAAAGATAACTGTGTTGCTTGCCTGAAAGGGAAACAACACAGGTCTTCTCATAAATCCAAAGTTGTTAACTCTATCACTACTCCATTACACTTATTGCACATGGATCTATTTGGTCCCACAAGTATAATGAGCATTGGAAGGAAATCATATTGCCTTGTGATAGTTGATGATTTTACTAGATTTACATGGGTATTCTTTTTAAGAACTAAAGATGAAACTGCTGAAACTTTAAAATCTTTTATTCTTAAAATAGAAAATCAAGTTGATCACAAGGTTAAAATAATTAGAAGTGATCAAGGGACTGAGTTTAAGAACTTTGTTCTTGACTCATTCTGTAACTCAAAAGGGATTGCCAGACAATACAGTGCTCCTAGAACTCCTCAACAAAATGGTGTTGCTGAGAGGAGAAATAGGACACTTATTGAGGCTGCTCGGACTATGTTAGCTGATTCAAAGCTGCCTCTAACATTCTGGGCAGAGGCAGTCAGCACTGCATGCTATGTGCAGAACAGAGTTCTTGTAGTAAAGCCACATGGAAAGACCCCTTATGAGCTATGGAACAAGAGGCCACCGTTCATTGGCTTTCTAAGGTCCTTTGGCAGCAGGTGTACCATACTTAACACAAAAGACAATTTGGCAAAATTTGCTGAAAAGTCAGATGATGCTATCTTTGTTGGATATTCCTCCCATTCTAAAGCTTACAGGGTTATAATATTAAAAACCAACAATTTGAGGAATCCTCCAACATTGTAGTTAATGAGCACACTCCTTGTGTTAGGGGGAATGGCCCTGATCATATTTTGATTTAGAATTGTTTCCAAACTATTCTAAACCATCTTGTGAGAATGTTTCAGCTGGAACAGGTGCTCAGGCAATTCTGATGAAGATCAACTGTTTGAGCTTCCCAGACCTGCTCCAAGTTCTCCAAGAACAACAAATCAAGTTCTCACTATTGAAAGATCTGACAGTATAACCATTTCAAGAAATAGTGGAACTTCAACAAGGGATTCACCTGATGATCTTCAAGTCTCCTCAGGTGATCCTACACAACACCAAGCTGATGGAAGCAGCATTTTGAAGGAACAGGCAACTGTTAATGATGCTTCACAGCAAAGAAATGATGATGTTTCTCTTTCATTCAATCAGTCCTCATTGAATGAGATTGAAACAACAGCTGACCAAGTATTCAAGCTCCAGAGCAAAATATGTCCAACTTGGACCTATCTTTGCAACTGGAGGTGATTCCAAGACTCAGAATTCACAATACTCATCCAGCTGAAAACATCATAGGGGAAGTCTCTGAGGGTGTGAGAACAAGGGGACAAACTCACAATGGGAATGTCTGCTTGTACTCATGCTTCTTATCCCAAATGGAACCCAAGAAGGTGGAAGATGCCTTGAAGGATAGTAGCTGGGTTGAATCAATGCAAGAGGAGCTGCTTCAATTCAAAAGACAAAAGGTTTGGAACCTATGTCCGCTACCATCTGGTCAAGTACCTATAGGCACCAAGTGGTTTTCAGAAACAAAAGAGATGACAGAGGCTTGATTATCAAGAACAAGGCAAGACTGGTGGTTCAAGGATACACTCAAGAGGAAGGAATTGATTATACTGATGTCTTTGCACCTGTTGCAAGACTTGAGGCAGTTAGGATCTTCCTTGCTTATGCTGCATCCAAGAATTTCACTGTCTACCAGCTTGATGTCAAGTGTGCCTTTCTATATGGGGATATAGATAGGGAAGTCTATGTATGCCAGCCTCCAGGATTTGAAGACCCACAGCATCCAAACTATGTGTGCAAGTTGGATAAAGCTCTATATGGGCTGCACCAGGCACCTAGGCTGTGGTATGAGACATTGTCTCAATTTCTTCTGAAGAATGGTTATACTAGAGGAACCATTGACAAGACTCTCTTCATCAGAAAGTCTGGGAAAGACATTTTGCTAGTTCAAGTCTATGTCGATGACATCATATTTGGTTCTTCAAATGACCAAATGTGCAAAGACTTTGAGAGCATTATGAAGAAGAAGTTCGAAATGAGTTCTATGGGAAAATGGACTTTTTCCTTGGAATTCAGGTAAAGCAACTGAAGGAAGGGTTTTTCATCAATCAATCTAAGTATGTCAATGATATCTTAGAGAGATTTGATATGAAGGATTGTAAAGCAGCAAAGACACCCATACCCAGAAACCATGATTTATGCCCTGATTCTGAGGGGGAGGATACTGATCAACATCAGTATAGAGCAATCATTGGTTCTCTGATGTATCTCACAGCAAGTAGACCTGATATCATGTTTGCAACCTGCATTGTGCAAGATATCAGGCTGCTCCAAAGGTGTCTCACCTAATTGCTGTCAAGAGAATCCTCAGATACCTCAAAGGAGCACCTAAGTTAGGTCTCTGGTATCCAAGAAATAGTGATTTTAATCTCTATGGTTACTCTGATAGTGATTATGGTGGCTGCAACATCAACAAGAAATCAACTCCCGGTGGATGTCAATTTCTGGTGGAGGATCATCTCATGGCAATGCAAAAAGCAATCCTGTGTCTCTACATCAACTGCTGAAGCTGAATACATGGCTGCTTGCAGTTGCTGTGCTCAGCTGCTGTGTGGATTCAAAAACCAGATGATTGACTATGGATTCAACTCATGAGCACTCCTATCCACATTGACAACAACAGTGCTATATCCATCACTGAAAATCCAGTAAAGCACTCAAAGACAAAGCATATTGACATCAGGTATCATTTCATTAGAGATATTCATGAGAAAAAATCTTATCAAACTAATCAAAGTTGATTCAATATGAACAATATGCTGATTTGTTCACCAAAGCATTTGATGAACAAAGATTTAAATATCTCATTACAGCTATTGGGATGATAAACATTGACTAGTTAATCTCAATTGAAAACCTTTTCAATATGTAAAGTCTTATGTCAATACAATCTAAGCCCTGTTACAAAAGATCCTTTCTTATTTAACTAAGTATAAGTTCTTCCGAAGAGAAGAAAACTTGCCTTCGGAAGAATCCAGTATAACTTCCGAAGCAAATTTCTCATAGGATAATTTCTTCTCGGAAGTGTACTAAGTCTCGGAAAAAGCGATTGAGGTTATCTCAGATCTACTTCCGAAGCACTTAATACTTCTCCACTGAAAGCAACATGTATCTTCGGAAGCAAAGCAATTTATTTACCTCGGAAGTACATTTGCCTTCGGAAGAACTTACCTTCGGAAATACTTATACTCGGAAGAAAGATTTTACTGTGTAACGGAAATCTTTTGGGCCCCACTTCTGTAAAAAGTAAAGATTTTGTTAATGATGTCGGATTATTTAAATGGCTTAACCTTACCGCCCCTGTCACATCATCCTCTGAACCCTCACATCATCTTATCCAAACCACCCTTTAAACCGCCATTTCACCCATTTAAATACTTCCGGTTAATCACTTACACTCTTTTTACCAAATTCACTGCCCTAAAAAGCTTTCTTCTTCTCCAATTTACCTCTCTCAGAACTTTTCCTCTGCTATCTTCTCAAATGGCTCTAAACCCTCAGCACAACCAGGTCGCACTCCTTGACTCTTCAGGGATGCTGACTTCTCTGATATTATCTCTTCTTAGCCCAATCTTCATACTACACAGCACTGACCGTAAACCCTACCATTTACTCCAACCAAATGTCCGAATTTTGGGCAAATGGTCGGATTGAAACCCTAAATGGGGTTCGTGCTATCAGGTCAAGTGTTTGTGGCCAAGAGTTGGTCATTACTGAACAAATCATCAGGGAGCATCTTGAGCTCCATGATGAAGGCGCACCGACGGAATTCCCCAAATCTGAGTTAGATAACTCTTATCTCCAAATGGGATATGGTGGAGATGTAAGCAGGTCTACAGTCTACAAATTCAACTTCTCCTACAAGTGGAAGTTCCTGCTACATGTGGTTCTTCACTGCCTATCTAACAAATCCGGGGATGGGATCAAATTCCCTATGAACTCGGGTGTCTAGTTCATGGGTTGGTACAAGGCCTGCGCTTCAACTACTCCAGGTTTGTGCTGATTAACCTCATGGGAAATCTGCAAAGGGACACATTCTTTATGTATCCCAGATTTCTACAGCACATAATCAACTGCGAGCTAGATCAGGGTAAGCTTGTCTGTGCAGCTGCTCTGTCTGCTCCCCAAATGAGGCCGACCATCTTCAAAGTCTTGAAGAGAGTGTCTACCAACTACATGGAAGGGATACCGCACTACTTCCAGGTATGATTGAGCCAATGGCTCCTGGTGACATCCCTGTTAACCCCACAGGTGATGAACCCACACCAGCAACTACCCTCACCATTCCAAATCTACCTTCTCCTCCAATCATGTCACCTACCAGAGACGTACCAAACAAACCCTTGTTCAATCTACTCTGATTGAACAAGCCCCTCCCTTCAAACCAAAAAGGCTAGAGTGGAACAAGGGCTCCCACTCAGCCAGAGGTCCACCAATCCTTCACTATTGACCTCAATATGGGTCTTGAGTCTCCTCAGTCTCAGACCCATGAGCCCATAATCCCAGCTGATAGCCCTCAGGGTGAGTCTCTATACTCCCCTGAGCAGCCACCAAGGGACAGCTCAATGCCTTTGACATTGATCAAAGTCCCGGGTCCTTAGGTCTTCATTCCTTTCTTTTACTGACCTATTGACCGGAGCTGGTGAAGAGACTATGTCTCTCAAAGGCGATGAAGTTGAGTTGATCCACAACACCAATTAAGGATCAACAGAGCCTAGAGAAACCTCTTGTCTCTAGCCCACACCAGCAAAGCCCTACTGAGGTGAGTCCCACTGATGTGGAGGGGACTCATGTAGATTCAGCTGCCACTACTGAAGGAGCCTCATTGGTCCTCAGGACAGTGGTAACGATAGTCAGACTGAATACGGCAACCATGCCCTATGATGCCTCTGAAAAAGAGACATCATTGTGCAAGGGAAACCAGGGTGCCAAGAAACCACATCTGGTGGTGAGGATGAACATACTAGGTATGTTACCTCATCTCCCCGTGATTCTTCAAAAGAAGATGAGGGAAGAATGCAACTCACAATAAGAGACCTACTTTCTAAATTCTCAAACCTTGAATCAAAGGTTAAGACTTTAGAGGATAGGTCTGCCACTCAGCAACTTGAGATTGAAAATCTCAAGGTCAAACTAGCTGAGAAACAGATTGAGAGATCTGTTAGGCATGTACCAGTTCAAGTCTCCTTGACCTCTTCCTCTAGCTCATCTGCCTCTCAAGATGATGCTACCAAAAAGGGGGGAGAGTGTTGAGGAACAAAGCCAAAGACAGGATTCCACCAGCAAGCTCTTACTTCTTTGAGCTCAAGACAACAAGCTGTCATCTTCCCTGAGCCTCCTCCAGTTGTGTTTCAAGTGGATCAAAGGATGCTTCAGGATCTAAATAGGATCTTCAACAAGTTCCTGTTAGAGTCCCTAATTGATCAACCCAGTCCAGATATGTCTGTGATTTACTTTGGAGCTCAAGAGCTTCAGAGGTTGAATGCACCTCCTACCACTGTTGAGGAAGTTGGTCAACCTAAGGCCCAAGTGGAACCTGAGATTGATTTCGAGGGGGAAACTAGGACTGATGGCCCAGCAACTGAAACAGTTGGGATAGAAGGTGTGTTTTCACAGGCTTCCGAAGCACAATTCGAAGCCTCGGAAGAACCAACTCAAACTTCCGAAGCTGAAATTGCTGCTGCGGAAGGACTGTTCTCTCTTTCCGATGATCTAATAGTCACAGATGCAATTCTGGAACTTGCATCTGAGGTTAATAGGAGGACTTTCTCAGCCAACCACTAGCTATTACATCTGCATTGACCTCAGCTCCTACCTCCACCATCCACCTGAATCTTCTACCCAAGAACCACCAAAGTCTAGCACTTCCGAAGACATTAAAGGCAAAAGGAAGATGACTTCGGAAGAGCTTCAGGAAGAAGAAAGGTTGGAGAAACTTAAAAAGAAAGGAAGAATGCCAACTGGGAAACTGTTAGCTGCAAGTTCAAAAGCAGCTGCAGCCAACCAAGAGGCAATCAACAACAGAAGAAGGGTGGAGGTAATTGATAGACTTGTCAGTCTAGGGGCTGCTTCGGAAGATGTACTCCTGCTACCATTAGAGGAGCTGATAGAGCTTGAAAAGGCAACCTTGCTGCAAAGACAGCAAAAAGAAGAAGCTGCAAGGTTGACCTTGGAAGAAGAAAGGCTGAGAAAGAAAAAGAAGCTGATCTGCTGCAGCTCAGGAGAGAAAGGATCACTTTCCTACTCTCCAGAGGATTTTCTCAAGAGGAGTTGTCTCCACACAATAGTGACACGATCTTATGGCTCTTTAACAAAGAGCAAGATCAAATGGAGAAGGAGAGAAAGAGAGCTGCAAGGGAGAAGCTGGTAGAGAAGAAGAAGAAAAAGAAGAAGAGGCTGGACTGTCTGCCGCCAAGAAGATAGGTGAGAAAGCTTGGATGAAGAACTATCTTAAAGCTCATGGCTTCTCTGGCAGGCAAGTGGGTCCAATGTCTGAGAAGACTCTCCAACGACATGTCAGTGACATCAAGGCTGACATTCGTGCTGGGAGAAGAAAGGAGATGTATAGAAGGGGACAGGGGATGACCTTCAAAGCCACCCCTCAGCCCAATATCCAAACCCAACATTAACCTGAACCAATACCCTTTCCCTTCCCAATTAAAACTGAACCTGAACCTTTCACCCCTGAACCTACACCATCACAACTACCAACTCCCTCACCTCAACCACCTAAACTACCCATCATCCAACCTAAAACCTTACCCAGAACCCAAACTCCTAAACCTACCCAACAACCAATCAAACCATCCCCTCAGCCTTCCAAACATCTCTCTATGGAGGAATTCAAGGCGATCAAAACCAAGCTCATCAACTGCACTACTCTGAGCGACATCTCATGTGAGGAGGATACAGTCAACCTGACTTATGTTGATGGATCCTCAAGTTCCCTCACTAGAGATGAGTTTCTTGATCTGCCAAGAGGAACTTTGGACCAAGCCGCAAGACTCCTTGGCCTCAATTCAGATACATTGAATGAGGAAGAGAAAAGAAGCTGAGGAGAAGGCTGGTGACTCTGCTGGACACAAAGAAAGGAGATAGGGTACCAAGACAACCTCTTGTACCCAGAAAGAAGATAGTCCAGTGGAGGTTCGAAGACTCTTCTCACAACTTTGTTGTTGAGAGAGAGAATGGTGAGATTAACAGGCTGAATGCCTCATCTCTGCTACACTTAAGCAGATTTGATATTGCTGAGTTAGCAGAGAAACCATTCTCCAACCCTCAAACTCCGATGTAGCTGCCCACATCAGAAATCATCTGGCAGCCTTCACATGGCCGAGCTCACTGCCAGAAGCAAGGTCGAAGAGGAGTCAAAACTGAGAGAGGAGGAGGAAAGGAAAGGATCAGCAACCAAAGGTAAAGCCTTTCTTCAAATGGTTGAAGGTCCTGAACTTGAGTCCATAGTTAGATGGGAGTATGACTACAACTCCCGTCAACTAACTCTCTTCAGGGGGTCACAACAAAGGGTGCATGTCATTCAAAGTGATAGACTGGATCTCCTATCCACGAATGACTTGTACAAGCTTCTCAACACCACTTCCGGGAAGAACAGAGAGACAGACAAATATCTTTTGTCCCTGGTGCTGAAGACTTTGAGAAGCAGAGATAAGTGAAGTTTTGGTAGCATCAGCCTAGGGGGAGTTTGTTGGATCAAGAGAGGCTGTTGCAACCAAAACCATATCACTTAGAAGATTTTGAGTACAACATACAAAGGACTTCCGAAGCCAAGTGTGGGACTTCCGAAGGAAGAGGGAGCTCTTCCGAAGTCAAGTGTAAAATACACTTCCGAAGGAGAACTCCAACTTCCGAAGGTAAAGAAGCTACTTCCGAAGAATCAAGACTTGAAGACAAAGTTCTGAAGTCAACTTCCGAAGTATAAAGAAGTCATTAAAGCCTCGGAAGCATAGAAGCATCTTCCAAAGTATAAGTGGCTTCGGAAGAACTTGTTCTTCCGAAGCCAGTTAACCTTCGGAAGACACTTCTATTATCCAGTAGACATAAGTATGGTCTGTCTGACAGTCCGCTGCAAATCTCTGAGATACTGCATGGCGTTTTCTCAAAAGCCATGTAGTTGACCATACTTTAATCTACTGTTTACCTTTTTATGTTAAGTACAGTTGCCATCTTTAGTTGGTAACAAAAGGTAAGTCATGGACATGTCATGACTACCATATCTTAGATAATACTTTATCTAAGATACCTTAACTATAGCATCGTAGTATATGCTTTAGTCGTAGGTTTCCAGCTAGTATCAAGTATAACCGGCTGTAGGATCTAGTATATATAGTTTCTCATTGTAACTCATGTTCTATGCTTGTAAGTGTCTTGTAATCTTGAGTTGAGAAGTAATATATACAAGTACCTTGAAATACTCCTGCTTGTTTGCTTTGATTACTTATTATATTATTATCAACTCTTGTTAAAGGCATTGCTTCATCTTGTTTGAGTGATATTATAAGTGAGTTTGAGAGAATTACAAGTGTTAAGTGACCAAACCCGATCCTGCAATGAAGTACAACAATCCCTTGTACCAAAAAGTGAGTAGGTCGACTATTACTAGAGATTGTATTAGAGTGGTCGATGTAGAAAGAGAGAAAGTGAGGAAAGTTTTAAAAAATGTTGACATGATATCACTTACAAGTGACTGTTGGACCTCAAACCAAACCATGGGGTATATGTGTTTGATAGCTCATTATATTGATTCTGACTGGAAGTTTCAAAAAAGAATAATCGGTTTTAATGAGCTTGCACCACCTCATAGTGGTGAGGTTATATCAGATGGTATCTTAGAATGCCTTATTAAATGGGGTATTCAAGATAAAATAGGTACAATCACTCTAGATAATGCTTCCAACAATGACAGGGCAGCTTTAATCTTAAGAAATAATTTTCAAGGGAAAGGAAAATTACATTTTGAGGGGTTATTTATCCATGTTAGATGTTGTGCTCACATATTGAATTTGGTGGTGCAAGATGATTTAGGAACTAATAAATCTTGTCTTGTGAAACTTAGAGAAGGGGTTAAATATCTAAGAAAGTCTCCAGGTCGTTTGTTAAAATTTGGTGAAATAGCAATCACCCTTGGTATCCCCACACGTCGATCTTTATGTATTGATGTAAAAACTAGGTGGAATTCAACACACCGTATGCTTGAATCGGCTATTCACTATAAAAGAGCCTTTCAAGGCTATGCATTAAGGGATTCAAACTTTGAATGGTCTCCTACGAATGATGAGTGGACTCGTGCTGAAAGAGTGTGCAAGGTACTTGAAGTATTTTTGGATGCCACTAACTTGTTCTCTGGCACATCATATCCCACTTCAAACTTATTTCTTATTGAAAATTTTAAGGTGAAAAGAGAGATAAATAATGCTTATGCATCAAATGATAATTTCTTGAAAGCCATGAGTGTGCCAATGTTTGAAAAGTTTGAGAAGTATTGGGGAGAAGTTGGGGTGCTTATGTCAATTGCATCCATTTTGGATCCACGATTTAAAATGTTGTCGGTTAAATGGACTTTTGAGAGATTGTATCCATTAGATGAGCTTCAAAGTCGGGTTGAAGACGTGATTGGTAAGTTCAAGTTTCTTTTTGAAAAATATTCTAATGCATTTATGGAGGCTAGCGCTTCCACAACTAGCTCGAACCCAACATCCGTTGACCATTGTGCTAGGCCCGAAGATGATTTTTTTGCTTATCTCGAAGCTAGACCCGTTGAAGAAGCACAAAAAAATGAACTTGAGGTGTATTTAGATGAAGCTAATCATGTAGGTTTGAAAAACAAAGAGCTTGATGTGTTGAGCTGGTGGCATCAAAATTCTACCAAGTTTCCTATTTTAAGCAAAATGGCCCGTGACATATTTTGCATACCAATCACAACCGTTGCTTCAGAATCAGCCTTTAGTGCAGGAGGGCGTATATTGGATGACTATCGAAGCTCACTTTCAAAAGATATGGTAGAGTTGCTTGTTTGTGGTAGTGATTGGATTAAAGGAGTTTCAAGTACAACCATAAAAACAATAGAAGTAAGTTTATATTCATATTATATTTGTCTTACTTCTACTTTTAAAAACATTGTACTAATTTTTGTATTCTTTTTTTTTTTGCTTAGCAATCTGCAAAGGAGGAGGAAGATTTGGAAATTAAGATCCCGGTAAATGATTTTACAACCGAATAGAAAGGTATTTACTCTGTTGAAAGCTATCCACTTTGTTAGAAATTCTACCTAAATAGATGTTAGTTGCTTGTAGTATTTAAAATGAAGCAAACCAAATATGTTACAATATGTATATATAACATTAAGGTGATGTATAGATATACTTAATATGCTTCATATGCATTTATTTTAATCTCTCAATTGTCTAGTAATATGATGTATGAGTGAGTGTCATAAACAAGGTTCAAAAGTGCAATATTGTGTGTAAAAAGATGTTGTACAACATTGCAAAACAGAATGGATCCACTTATTTTTAGAGTTTTTACTGCTGAGATGTTTAGGACTTAAATACATAATCAAATTTTACAACTTGTTATTTTAACTACTAACTTCTATGATTAATTTGCATTAGGTAAAACTGAAGAGTAGGTGGGTGACTCTATGTCAAGATCAAAGCTTTGGTGTGACGGTCCAAGACGAAGTTCAAAGTTTAAATTAAATATTTTGTAACCCAATCAAACTTATTATTGGAGTTGATCTTTTGTAAACTAGATGTACTCAAACCCAAGAGAAGTAGGCCTGTTGAATGTTTCGAATTATTGTACCACTTAGATGTTAAATGGGTTTAGTTACTTTTGTTACGTGTTTGGAATTATATGTTTGCATTAAATTTACTTTTTAAATTCGAGCCTAACCAAACCGAGCCGAGCTAGCTCGGTTTAAAACCAAGCCGAGCTCGAGTTCAAATTTCTAGCTCGGTTTCAAATCCGAGCCGAGCCGAGCTGGCTCGGTTTATAAACGAGCCGAGTTCGAGTTTGCTCTAGCTCGACTCGGTTCGGCTCGTGAACAGCCCTAAAATGCAATACGAAATTAGTCGAAGATAATAATTGTGTGAATAATGTAAAAGTAAAAGAAGTTTTTCATTGAGAATACCTGAACTCTTTAATTATAGGAAAAGTTATTTCGTATATTTTAAAATTATATTTGATAGTGGAAAAACAGTAAACAGAAAAAAATGTTGTATGTATATAATAAAATGATTGTATTGTGTTATATAATGCAGACAAATATTATACGATATTGTTAAAATATAGAAGATTTTTAAAATTTGAAATTATTAACACAAACTACTCAGATTGTTACCATTATAATTTAAAATTTGTAAAATGCACTCCATTTGAATATTCAAATTGTTAGTTTTAATTTTCAAATTTTAACTAATTTAGCTAGTTATTTATATAAATCTCGAATTGAATTGCAAATTGAATTTGAAATTATTTCGTATATTTCTAAAATATCTTTGATATTGGCAAAAAGTATATAGAAAAAATTATTCTATATATATAATAAAATAATGATACTATGTTATATAATGCAGATAAATATTATACGATATTGTTAAAATATAGAATATTTTCAAATTTTGAATTATTAACCTAAAATACTCATATTGATTGTTAACATTATAATTTAAAATTTATGAATTACATTTGCTTCATTTGAATATTCAAATTGTTAGTTTTAAATTTCAAATTTTAACTAATTTGGTTAGTTGTTTTTAGATAAAATCTCGAATTGAATTGAAGATTGAATTTGGAATTTAAAATTTTAAATTTATGTTTCAATCATTAAATTTTAAAATTTAATTTTAGAATGTTATTTAATTAGACAAATGCTACGTGCCAATTGTATGTTGTGAAGATGTCATGCTACATTTAAATTCAAATTTAAAATTGATATTTAGCTATTATCAAATAGAAATAATCAGTACTAAATTTAGGAAAGTTGAAATAATATTAATACTAAATTTAGAAAAAATAACTACATATCAATTTTAAATTTAAATTTTAAATTATTGCATTAGTTATTGCCTTAGCTGTTATTTAAACAGGAAGCTCACACGTGTATGTTGTGTTTTAAAAATCATGTCATCTGGCAATACAGTAGCTAAGATCAAGCCATGTGACAAAATTTATTTTTATTTACTATATATAAAGATTACTATGTACTAACAATGTCACCAATAAAAGCTTAAAAAAATAAGTATAAATATTAGTTAAACATTAACTTTTAAAATCTTTAAAAACATCAATAAGAAAAACTTAAAACTAGTGTCACATAATGATTATTATTATTATTTTTAAACCACTTATTTTAATATATCCATTTATATTGTACATGGGGCTCACATCAAATCATTTTTGGGAGCTCATGGGAAGAAAGGGTGCCTCAAAAACGCCCCTCTCAGTGAGATATATCAATAAGGGAATACGGTTTTGTAACAATCTTTAAAAAAGATGTAATTATTATGAATCCATTGAACCCGCTAAATTCTTAGCCCATTAAATCATCAGTTGTATTATTAGATTGATTTAGTATATTTTTCCTACCTGAATATGTAGAGAATACATTAGCAAGAGTCTTCTCCCCAAACCCATAATCATCACCACCTACGAAACATTAGCACTTAACCATGGATTCCTTGTCTTTGATGTTAAGTTCTAACATATAATTTCCCATAAGTTTCTTCCAATCCCAAGTGAAGCTAACTAGTGTATCTTCAGACTTTTAGACTCTTTGAGTGACTAAGCAATTCTTGACTTTTTTCAATTGAAAAAAGGCTAAGGTAAAGATCTCTGAATGTCATATAACAAACCAACATTGTTTTCAAAACTTAGTATTTGTTTCAACCCAACTTTCTTTGTGAAAGGATTGTAAATTGGTTTCTCAGCAACAATAACATTATTATCAAATTTAGAGATATTAGACCAAGTAATACATCCCATGCTAGAAACATGACATGATGTATTGCTTTGATGCATCCAGCCCATAGTTCATTCTCATCTTGTGAAGCTTTCCACCACCATATAGTTAAGAGGGCCAAATTAATCGATCTAAGGGATCCTACCTTTAAACCGTCAGCTTTCTTAGATTTTTTAACTTTCTCCTAAGCCACCTAACAAAATTTCTTATATTGCACATTATCGTCCAATAATATTCCTTTGAATGGCATCAAGCTCTTCATGTCTTTCTTTGTAGCCTTCCACCAAAAGAGTAAAGATTTGTCCCTCGGTAAATTGAGGTTTTTTAGTCTACATACTATGGGGCAAATGCTTAATTAGACCCATATTTGCCCTAATAGGCATACCCTACCATAACCATACCTAGTAAATTTCATCCATAACCAAACTATTAATGAGGTCTAAGAGTGGTATGTAGACAAACCAAGTTATAGAAAAGGAAGAGTGTTTACTCATGATCTAGCAATAAATGAAAATTTTGTTGTTGGCAAGCCCACATCGGTTAACTGATATGATAATCAATTTCAAGACCAAATTCAATACTAAAGCACCTTAAATTCATTTGATTTCACTAAGTGCTAATTGCATAAGAGGGTCTATGTCAATAACCATAAAAGCAGAGGTGGAGAATTGTGATATGAGGGAGAATTGTAGGAGTTTATCTTGATGGGTTAAGTTGGGTCACAAGTTAAATTAAATGGTTGTTAGTATTAGAGACTACTTCAATATTCTTCTGGACGTGAGAAATTAAAGTTATAAGAAGTCCATTGAACGTTGGGTGCATGTGAAGTCAATTAGTCTTTGAGTAAAGTATCTACTTGCTAGTTTGTGTAGTTCGAGTTTTATAGTTATTCAATTGTTTGCTGATTTGATTTACCTATTTGTGTATCCATGTAGTTTTGCTTAATGTATGCAATTAAGTTCAAACAAAAGGCTAGTGCCATTAGGCATAATCCTTTTGTTTATTGTCACGTATTTCTTTCGAAGATAAGTTTAAATCTTTTTTAAGCGTTTTGAGTTTGCTTTGAAAGCCTAATCAACATTTGGTATCAGAGCCTTACGCTCATACCACGGGAGTGTATGAAGACGACATCGAGATAAACGACGTATCTATGTGAAATCGAGCAGAAGTTGATTTGTGTGATTGGGGAAGGATGGAGAATCGTGTGAGAGAAGAAGTCGAAATTTGTGTGGAGTCGTGTGGCTGGCGAAACCTATGTGGTCCAGTGGTTCAAGTAAGAAGGTGACTTGTGTGGAAACTAAAAAAAGAAGCGAGCAACTAAAATGGATCTTTGTATGGTTTGATCTAATTACTCTATGTGGTTGAGTGAATTCTAGTGAAGAAGACTACAGGTGTGGTAAATACGAATGAGGAAAACTGATCTAATCAGCCTGTGTGGAAAGCGATCGAAAGTTAGAGATGTGGTTTGGTTGTAGAAGACCAACAAACTGATTTGTAGTTGTTTGATACAAAGTGAATTGGTGATATAAAAGGGATGAGTGGCGGTGGCCTTTAGACCATGTTTGGGATTGCTTATTTACACATCCTTTTGACTTCTCAAAAGGAGTTTTGAGAAGTTAAAATTTATAACTTCTCAAAAACTCCTTTTTCTCCTCACATCTTGTAAAGTTCTCGTCACGATCGATTCCACATATTGTTGCACTTGATAATCAAATTAAGATGGATGTGTGCGTGTGTGATATCAACGAACATTAAACAAACTCAATCGAATATTATTAATCAAACGATTACAATACCAAAGGAGTTTACGTCGTTTAAGCTCGACTCACCCGAGGTGAGCTCCCCTCGGGTGGCCTATCATACATCTCTTTGCTCTCTCACCCTCAGAGCACTTTTACAAAATAAACACACATAATGAAATACAAAGGAAAATCATCTATATATACTATTCAGATGTTCTCGCGCGAGAACATCAAGTTCTCGTGCGGCAACTCCATGTTTTCGCGCGATGACAATTTTATCCATCATCTTGGAGTTCTCGCTTCCTTGTTTTCTCGCATGATTTGAGTTTGTGCTTTTCACTTGATATTGTAATCCATAAAGGCTAGGTCCTTACAATTTTCCCCTATGGATTATGATATCAAGCTATGTTTGACTTCAGTCACTCATCTTCAAGAATTATCTGATCATCGGGTATCTGTCACTTCAGTCTTTCCCCTCAGCTTTAACCTCCTCCTAATGTATAACTTCATAAAGGATATCACGTCTGAATCAAGATTAAACTGTAATATCTTGATTACTTACAATTTAAGATGTATTAGGCATCTGACAAAGGGATCCAACTTCCATTTTAGATTCCCGAAGAACCCGATTCTTCAATCGGATGACAAGATTCTGTGACGACGAACTAGATCATATTAGTATTCTTCCCCCTAAGTAATATGTAATAAGCTCATATTTCAGAGCAAGAATACCAAAAAATCGTGATCAAGTGGTAAGGTAGGGCGCTATTCGATGAATAAAACATCTTTTAGGAAAGTGGTTCAGGTAGCTCAGCTGGTTAGAGCAAAGGACTGGAAATCCTTGTGTTTTTCACTTAATCAACCCGTTTGATCATTGTCTCCATCAGTAAGATAAGCCCACATTGTCAAGTTTTAATTCATGAACGACCCAAATCAAATGTTGTAGATATAGAATCTTGAACTTGATCAAACATCACAAAAACCCCTTGTTTAAGTAACATGGTGAAGTTTTTGCATGAGAAAATTTTTGCAAATGAAGGTTACTGCTACGAAGATTTTGCATAAACTTTTATCATGAAAAGTTTTCTCATAAAAAGTTCTCACATGAAAAGTTCTCACATGGAAAGTTCTCACATGAAAAGTTCTCACATGGAAAGTTCTCACATGTTAGTTTTCGCATGAAAGTTTTCGCATGGAAAATTTTTCGCATGGAAAAGTTCTCTCATGAAAAAGTTTTCGCAAAATACGGTTATTTTTGCCAAGTTCTCGCACGATGCAGTTAATCCCGCGAAAACTTCAACCAAAATCGACTTTTATGATTTTGAATCACTGCTACGGTTTGAAATCTTCGTTTTCCACCAAAAGTTGAAGATACCAAGCGTAATGATGTAACAAAACCGATTTCATGTGTGTTCACCCTCAGTTTCACCTTCTTCTCCTTCGAAACCGGTCCAAACTCGATCTAAACCTTTAGATCTTCAACCTCCATGTTTAACGTCTTAAACGGATGATCGCGGAATGATAATCTGTGTATGAAGAGCAACACCTTGCTCTAATACCAAATGTAAAGTCCTCGTCACGATCGATTCCACATATTGTTGCACTTGATAATCAAATTAAGACGGATGTGTGCGCGTGTGATATCAACAAACATTAAACAAACTCAATCGAATATTATTAATCAAACGATTACAATACCAAAGGAGTTTACGTCGTATAAGCTCGATCCACCCGAGGTGAGCTCCCCTCGAGTGGCCTATCATACATCTCTTTGCTCTCTCACCCTCAGAGCACTTTTACAAAATGAACACACATAATGAAATACAAAGGAAAATCATCTATATATACTATCCAGATGTTCTCGCGCGAGAACATTAAGTTCTCGCGCGGCAACTCCATGTTTTTGCACGATGGCAATTTTATCCATCATCTTGGAGTTCTCGCTTCTTTGTATTTCTCGCATGATTTGAGTTTGTGCTTTTCACTTGATATTGTAATCCATAAAAGCTAGGTCCTTACACATCTTCATCTCCATCCAAACACACTTTAACCTCCTTTCAACTTATCTTCTTTTCAAAAGTTAAAATGAGTTTTCAATAAGCAATCCTAAACACCCACTAATCTGAATAATACGCAATCAAAATTTGCAAAAGTGGTAGAACTGATTGGAGTTTCTTGAGAAAGAAAATTTGTTTAAGGCTTGTGCCTTGTGGTATTTTTAACCAGTCTAAATACTTTTGTGTTCTACGGTTTAATTTTGTGTAAAGGATTTATGGCAAATGTTCAAGTGGTGCGGTCATACAAGCAAACAATTAAAACAACATACCATTGCAATGTCTAAAATTATCATCTACAAACTATACGAGTTGGTAAATCATGGTGGAGTCAATGCTACAAGAATACAGTTTGTGGGAAGCAATCAATCCAGTCATAGGAGGAGCGGTAAAGGCTATAAAGAATTTGATGGCGAGGGCATTCGTGTTTCAAACTCTGTCAGAAGATGTGGTACTTCAAGCGGCAAATGATGTGTGGGAAAAGCTTCATGTGCGGCAGTTAGGAGCAGATAGAGTTCAAAAGGCGAGATTTCAAACTCTTAGAACCGAGTTAGAGAAGTTGAAGATGAAAAAGCGTGAAACGATTGATGAGCTTTTGAACAAACGTAGTAGGATTGCTACAAAGTTTAAGAGCCTCAAGTCTATCTTGGATGATGAGATGGTAAGAAAATTACTAAATTCAAGTTCAAAGAACTTTATTCAAATGGTTGCTTCCAATAACCAATACTCAAAGATAGAAACCATGTAACCTGAAGAGGTCGTGGGGAGGTTGAAAGCTTATGAAGAAAGGATCGAAGTTTATAACGAGGACGATAATGATCAATACAAGTTATTGCTTCCAAGAGAGGGTTGACAAGAGAGAACCAACCATGACGAGTTTGATCAATAACAAGTTGGATTTGGACGAGGTCGTGGTTAAGGAAGGGGTCGCGGTTTTGGTAGAGGTCGAGGAGGTCGATTCCAAACCTGCAGGACCGTTTAAGGGCTTAAGCACAATTACAACACAACAACACAATGAGGAGATTAACTAAGCTCTAATCAAATAGTGAACTGGGTAACCAAAGGTGATACAAAGAACACAAGTAAAGCAAGAGACAGAACAAGAGAATATGGGTTTCAAGGAGGCAGTATATTGCTTTCTCAAGTTCTTTTACAAGTGTTACAAAGCATAAAGAAAAGATACAAGAACTTGAAATACTTATACTACAACCTACAGCCGGCTATACTTTGAAAGCCAGCTGGATACAATTGACTAGACACTAACAAAATCAATTGTAGGATCAAAAGGCATATCTGCCTTTTGACCTTGTGACTATGACATGCCATAGCTCACATCCTTATACAATACAAAAAGGATAAAGTACATAAAGTGGAAAGTTGAAGACTCAAGACCTCAATGTACAGTTACCAAAAGCAAGACCCTTTTCACCAACTCATGTAAGTTGGTGACTTTACAGAGATGCAGCGGAAAAGGTGCTTTATGGAACAGTACATCAGATAAAGCATGTGTACTAAAAGTCTTCGGAAGAAATCTGTCTTCATAGGTTGAAGCTTCGGAAGACTTTGTCTCTGAAGCTTCGGAAGACTTCATGTTTGGCTTCGGAAGATATTGGTCTTGGCTTCGGAAGATTTTACACTTAGAGTATTTTCTAATGCTTTGTGTAAAACTTCCGAAGCATTCTTCACTTCAGTACTTAGTGCATGTTGCTGAGACACTTAGGCTGTTTTGGGTTGCATCAGACTTCAGGAATCCTTACAAACTCCCCCTAGGCTGATGCTACCAAAACACTTGGAAGATCTTCAAATGTTGGTAGTCTTCAGTACAATCAGGACCATTCCTTTCTTCATGAGATGGTCAGGATCATCAAGACTTTCATAGTATCTTCTCATCTCAAAGAGATCATGCAGAGGTAAGTTGATTATGTCTTGCCATGAGTAGACATTCTCAACACCTTGATCTCTGATAACAGTCCATCTCTCTGGATTGGTAGAGTAAGTCCAGGACAAGATGGGTGTCTCACTAGTTAGAGGAGCCACTTGAATAGGAGTTGATTGGGCTGCCTCATCATGCACTTCCTCAGGTTGATCTGATTCAGCCTGAGGTGCAGAGGTAGATGACTTTGGCTTCTTCTTCTTAGTCTTTGGTTTAGAAGCCATCCTCTTCTTCCTCTTGGATGTCTTTAACTGAGAAGACTGGTCTGCAGCACCATGTTGATCATCAGTGTCTTTCTCAGTTGGGTGTTCCTCCCTCACAGGTTCAGAAGGAGAGGGAGTTTGACCCTGCCTAGGATCAGAAGATGAAGCTTGCTGGGGCTCAGCTGGAGGTGCTGGTTGAGGTGTCTCTGGTTGTTCAAACTTGACCTCCACTTCAGGTGGGACTTGACTTGGAAGAGAGTGCAAGTCAATGAGTTCTCCACTTTAATCTTCTGCTTGATCACCCTAATATGCTCATCCATGGTGGATAGAGACATGGGGCCAAGTCTCCTTCCGGAGAATCCATACAGCTTCAAGAAGCTCACCATTCTTTGTCTGTCAGCAGACTTCTTTGCATTCTTTTGAATGATGGCCCTTGACTTTGCAGCTTCTTCCCTTAGTTTCCTTTTAGTTGTCTTTCTTTCCTTGACTAACTCAAGCTCAAGTTGCTTTAGATACTCGAACTCAATGAAGTCATAGGACAAAGGGAGAAGTGCATCTGCCTGATAGAAGCCTGTGGCACTCAGGTAGTTGATCATTTGATCCTATCTTCCTCTTTATCTACCTGAGGTTCTTGTGGAGCCACATCTTCCTGTGCAGGACTTTCTTGAACTGGTGAGAGAGTAGGAGCATGCTTGTAAAGTCTTTTCTGTCTCTTCTCCTCTTTGAGTTGGAGAAGTATCATTGCATCCTCTTTCTCCTTCAACTCTCTTGACACTTCTCTGTCAGCCAGTTCATTTAGTTCTTCTAAGGGGAGGGAGATGATCTCATCAATGTCATAGTTCCTGGTCTGTAAGTAGGTAATCCTGACTGCCCTTAACTCATCATCTTGAGTATTTGGTCTGGGAGCAGCCCTGATTGCAGCTTGCATGAAGCTAGATGACCCAGTGGAACTTTCTCCCCTTAGTCTCCTTTTCCTCTCTCTCTCTTCCTCCTCAATTTCCTCAGGAGTCATTATCCTTTTCCCTTTGTCACCAACAGACCTTTGTGACTCAGGGTGGATTGAAGCTTGGCCTTCATTGCTTGGAGTAGCTTCCATGCTCTGGCCAGAGAGAGGCTGAGAAACACCTTCACCAGCAGGTGTCTCAGATGGAGTTTGGACCTCAGCAGCAGTTGTTGATGATGAGACAGGGGTCTCAGGTTCTGTCACTGGGCCTTCAGTCAAGGTTTCCCCTATGAAACTAATCTTAGGGTCCACCTCAACATCCAGTTGACCGATGACATTGCCTGATTGCCTAAGTCTCCTTCTTAGAGAGAACTCTGCAAGGATCCTGTCTTGGATTCTTTGAGCCAGCCTGTCAGCTTGTCTTGAATTGCTTGGATTGACAAGTGGCAAGTTGACTAAATCCAGTCTTTCATAAAAGCTCAGGCTTTGGAATTGAAAAACTTCTTGTTGGCCTTGAACTCTTTGAAGTATGAGGGCTCTCCTGTCATCATCATACCTCCACCTTATGATGTGATTGCCAGTTCCTAGTGGTGGAGATGAGACAGCCCTTGGTATACCTTCCTCAAAGAGACTCCTGATGAGAGAGTCTATAGAGTCCACATTAATGTGAACTTGAGGAAGTTGCTGAGAATGCACAACAGCAAGTGAGGATGGTGAGTCCTCTATGTCCATTCTCTCTGAAGAACTCCCAGGTTCTGTGGTTGTAACAACTTTCTCCCCCTTTTTGGTAGCATCACCCACTTGCATAGGTGAGCTGGAGGATAAGTCAATCACTTCCACAGGTTCTTGTGTTCCTGGTTGAGCTCTCCTTAAAGGTCTCCCAGCTAGTTTTTCCTGCAGATATGAAATCTGGAGTTGCTGATCATTGACCCTGTTTTGCAGGGTAGTCACCTGAGATTCCAAGTGACTAACCTTAGAGACTAAGTAGGTGCATGTTTTTGACAGTTTTTGCACCTTTAGTCTCAAATTCCCCTCATCTTCATCAGAAGATTCATTGGGGGATGAGATGATTGGACCAAAGTCCTCTCTCTCACCACCAGCTTGAGTTTCTTGGCTGCTGGTTTTCCTCTGCTCACTGGCAGCCTCAGTTGAGATGCCAATGGGCTGAGTTGCCATGGTTGAGGTCTTAATGATGTAATCACTTTCAAAAGTGAGAGCCTCTTCCATATGGACATCCTGAACAGGTTCAGAAGTGTCCACCTCAGTAATAGGTGACTGATGGGGGATAGACTGAGGAGAGTCAGAGGTACTCATCTCTCTTTGAGTAGGGGAGGAGAAGAGAGACTCATGGTACTCACTGAATCCTAAGTCTTCATCAGTGTAAAAGGATAGGTTGGGAATTGGTTGGTTGAGATCCAAAGGCTGGGGATGGTAGCTGTCCCCTGAAGGTTGTCCACTTGAGTGTTGAGACTCAGAGTGAAGGCTTAAGGTTGTTGGGCTATTGAGCTCATCAGGGTGAGCTTGAGGAACCTCAGCCCTGATAGGTGAAGTAATGGGAGTGGTTTGCTCCTCAGGAGAAGTGGGAGCTCTAGTGTCCACTTCTTCCTGTAAGGTTGAGTATTTGGGGGCCTGCACAGACTCAATAGCCTGAGCAGGGGTTCGTTTGGATTTTCTTTGGTAGGTGAGGGTGATTTCTGGTCTTTTTAATGGTAGGGACAAAAGAGGTGTGGGTTCAACACTAGCTTGTGTTGCTAGGTTGTCACCTTGAGCAATGAGCTCTAACATTTTTGGGACTAGGGCTGTTTCTACCCCAGAGAAGCCTACAGTTGGCTTCTTCATTATTTTAAAGATGCCGGGCTTCATCTGTCCCAATTTAAGAATATTACCTGTTTCCCTCAACTGTGAGCCCAGTTCACAGTTGAGAATGTGTTGAACATATCTAGGAAACATGTAATACTCTAAGGAGTCTAAGTTTGCAAGTAAATTAGTATAGACAAATTGTGAATACCTGAACTTGACCCCCTGAACCATTCCATGAACTATAAAGGAGAGATCCTCAGGAATCTGGTCCCATCCACCATGCTTGTTTGACAAGCTGTGGATAACCACATGGAGCAGGAATTTCCATTGGGATGAGACCTTCCCTTTCCTAAAGGTCTTTACAGAGAAATCTCCCTCATAGCCCATCTGCTCAAAAGAATGATTAACAGCTTCTTTTGGGAAGGACACCTCACCTTCTTCATCATCCAGCTGTAGATGTTGGTTAATGATGGCCGGAGTGATGAAGATTGTCCTCCCTTGCACTGTGGCAGACAGTGCCTTCTCCCCATCCATAATGACCTCTTGGCAGGTCTTCCAGAATTCAAGCAAGTGATCCTCATATAGAGTAGGATCAATGGTCAGGGAGGTGAAGTAGTTTGACAGAGTCAAGAATTGGCAAATCTCTGAGAAACTTGCATCTTTCTCAGAGCTTAACAGAGCAACTTGATTATGTTGCCTGTGTAGTTGCATGGAGAAATCAGGGTTGTTTCTGCGGTTAAGGTTGGCCATTTCAGAAGCTTAAGGGTGAAGAAAGGTAGAAAGCAAAGGCGGTTTAGAGAATTAGGTTAGAGAAACAGTAGAATTGAGGAAGATAGTGGGAAAGAGGGGAAACCGTTGGGTATTTATATGAAAAGGGATTTGAACCAAAGTTAATGAAAGAGGATAAACTTTGAAATCCGAAAGTCGGTCCCACCTCTGAAAAGGTAGTTTACTTTTGCTCAAAAAGTAGTTTTCTTGGAATTCGAAAAGCTTCCGAAGTTTATTTGTCTTCGGAAGTTTTGATTAAAAAGCTTCCGAAGCTAAAATGGCTTCGGAAGATTTTCCTGAGAGTCTTGATAATTTATGCTTCGGAAGAGAAATAAACCCTTGAATGCTTTGTATGAAAATAAACAAAGCTTCCGAAGGTTAATTTTGCTTCGGAAGGAAAAGGTTCTTGAAAATAAATAAGTGTCTGAGATAAGAATTTTAAGCTTCGGAAGATGAATTTGACTTCTTCCGAAGGTAAAATCTCTTAGACAGTTATTTATTTTGAAGACATGTTTTTCTTCCGAAGATAAAATTTTATCTTCCGAAGTATCAAAAATTTTCAAGAATCTAAGGAAAGTCTTCAAAAAGAATTTTACATCCAAAGAAAACATGAGCTTATGAAAGTGATGAACTAGACAACTTAGGACACACATATTTTAAGAAGAAATAATTAGAATTAGTTTTAATAAAAAGTCTACTCAAAGTTAATCATCCCAATAGCTGATATCAGATACTTAAATCTCTGTTCATCAAAAGCTTTTGTGAACAGATCAGCATATTGTTCATCTGTATGAACTTTGACTAGTTTAATTAATCCTTTTTCATAGTTATCTCTTATTAAATGATACCTGATGTTGATGTGTTTGGTCCTTGAGTGCTGCACAGGTTCTCAGTGATAGAGATAGCACTATTGTTGTCTATGTGGATAGGAGTCTCTTTGAAGTTAAATCCATAGTCCAGCATCTGATTTTGAATCCAAAGCACTTGAGCACAGCAGCTTGCAGCAGCAATGTATTCAGCCTCAGCAGTTGATGCAGACACACAGGATTGTTTCTTGCATTGCCATGAGACCACCCTTCCACCAAGGAATTGACATCCCCCAGATGTAGACTTTGCAGTCATATTGCAACCACCATAATCACTATCTGTATAGGCATACAGATTGAAATTTGGATTCTTTGGATACCATAGACCAAGTGTTGAAGCACCTTTGAGGTATCTTAAAATCCTTTTCACAGTGATTAAGTGAGACATCTTAGGGTTGGCTTGATATCTTGCACAAATACATGTAGCAAACATGATATCAGGCCTGCTAGCTGTAAGATACATAAGAGACCCAATCATAGCCCTGTATAAGTGCTCATCTACACACTCCCCCTCAAGATCTGGACCAAGGGAGTGGTTTCTGGCTATGGGTGTCTTAGCAATCTTACAATCAGTCATATTGAACCTCTTGAGTATGTCTTGAACATACTTTGACTGACTTATGAAGATGCCATCTTCAACCTGCTTCACTTGAATTCCCAGAAAGAAGTTGAGTTCTCCCATTGAACTCATCTCAAATCTGTCTTTCATCAGCTTCTCAAAGTCTTTGCAGAGCTTTGGATTAGTTGAACCAAAGATGATGTCATCAACATATACTTGAACCAGCAATAAGTCATTTCCCTGTCCTTTGATGAAGAGAGTTCCATCTATAGTACCTCTCTGTATCCATGCTTACAAGAGATACTCAGATAGTGTCTCATACCACTTCCTGGGTGCCTGATGCAGCCCATAAAGAGCTTTGTCAAGCTTGCAGACATAATCAGGATGATCAGGGTCTACAAAACCAGGTGGCTGTTTGACATAAACCTCCTCATCAATCACTCCATATAAGAAAGCACACTTTACATCAAGTTGGTAGACCTTGAAGTTCTTGGATGCAGCAAATGCCAGGAATATCCTAACAGCTTCTAGTCTTGCTACAGGAGCAAAGACATCAGTGTAGTCAATCCCTTCTTCTTGTGTGTATCCTTGAACAACTAGTCTTGCCTTGTTCTTGATGATGATTCCTCTATCATCCTTTGTTTCTAAAAAACCCATTTGGTTCCAATGGTAGTCTTCCCATGAGGAAGAGGACAAAGGTTCCAAACTTTCTGCCTTTTGAATTGAAGCAGCTCTTGTTGCATAGCTTCAACCCAACTTCCATCCTTTAGAGCTTCATCAACTTTCTGGGCTCTATCTGAGATAAGAAACAAGAGTGAAGACAAACATTTGCTTCATGGGTTTGTCCTCTTGTTCTTACCCCTGTGACAACATCTCCAATGATGTTTGTGGTGGGGTGAGACTTGTGGATCCTTAGCTGAGGGATCACAGCAAGTTGTTGAGAAAGATCTAAATTTGAGAAATTTAAATCTGGTCTTGAAGATTCACCCTCCACATTATCACACTTATCAAGATTAACTTGATCCAATGAGTGTGAGACATCATTGATGTTGTCATCTATGGGTGGGTTATTAGCATCAAGAAATTCCTGATCACTATCACCATCACCATTGTTGTCTTCTACAAGTGAGGTGTCTTTATCTGGTTGAGAGGCCTCTGAGCTGGAAGGTCTTCCTGAGTCCAAATCATTGCTGAAGTATCAACTGTGATGTTGAGAATTTTTCTGGATCAGATCCTGAAACCTGCTCACCAGATTTGTTAAAACAGTTGGTAACTAAATCAAGATCAAACAGCCAATCCGGACCAGAACCAGCCACACAAGGAGTGTGCTCATTGAAAGTCACATTGGCTGACTCCTCAACAATTCTAGTTCTGAGATTGTATACTCTATAAGCTTTAGCTTGAGAAGAGTATCCAATGAAATGTCCATCATCTGATTTCTCAGCAAACTTGGCAATTTGATCTTTGGTATTCAAGATGGTGCAGGGACATCCAAATGACCTGAGAAAACCAATGAAAGGTTTCCTCTTGTGCCAAAGTTCATAAGGAGTCTTACCATGTGTCTTAACTACTAAAACTCTGTTTTGCACATAGCAAGCAGTATTGACTGCCTCTGCCCAGAAGGTGATAGGCAGTTTAGAGTCAGACAACATAGTTCTTGCAGCTTCAATAAGTGTCCTGTTTCTCCTTCAGCAACTCCATTTTGCTGAGGAGTCCTGGGAGCACTATATTGTCTTGTAATACCTTTTTCATCACAAAATGCATCAAGGATTTGGTTCTTGAATTCAGTTCCTGATCACATCTTATGGTTTTGACCTTGTGATCACATTGATTCTCAACTTTTAAGATGAAATTCTTCAGAATCTCAGGGGTTTCATCCTTAGTTCTAAGGAAGAAGACCCAAGTGAATCTTGTAAAATCATCTGTGATCACCAGACAGTAAGAGGTCCTTCCTAAACTCATTACACTGGTGGGGCCAAAGAGATCCATATGTAACAAGTGTAGGGGAGTAGTGATGGAGTTCTTTTCCTTAGGCTTGTGAGATACCTTGTGTTGCTTCCCTTTCAGGCATGCAACACAATGATCATCACTAGTAAACTCTTTCTTTGGCATTCCAGTTACCAGATCATGTTTAATTAATTTATTCATGTTCTTAAAGTTTACATGGCACATTCTTTTATGCCATAGGAAAGACTCATCACTATTTGCTTTAGATAGAAAGCATGAAACTTCTCCTGAGGGAGATGTTTCTTGCAAATCCATCTTGTACATGTTCCCTTTCCTGGGGGCTCTGAGCAGGATATGCTCATGAGGAATGACCACACCAGGTTTGAGAACAATGCACTCATGCTCAGTAAAGAGCATGTTATGACTCTGATCACAAAATTGGGATACACTCAGAAGATTGTACCCAAGCTCCTTAACAAAGTTTACCTTCTCAATGCTGAGCTTACCATTTGTGACCTTGCCCCTCCAGAAATGTAACCACCTTCATCTCCTCCAAAAGCAACTGGTCCTCCATCAATTCTCTCAAAATAGTAGAGACCTATTGCCTGTCATGTGCCTGGAACAGCCACTGTCAATTATCCAGACATTCTGTTGGTCTTGAGCTGTTCCTGCACAGAGAAATGATTAGTTACATTTGGAAACCCAAGCCTTACTTGTCTTGGGCTCATTAATAGTAATAGAAGGTAATGCAACAGTAATAGATCCTATGGTTGTACTATGGGGATCTTCAGCTGTTGTTGATGGAGAAACCTCAGTCATTTGGTCTTTCTTAGACTTCCACACCACCTTTGGAGTCTTGGACTTGACCTTCAAAACCTTAGAAGCTTTTGGAACTTCACAAGTTTTGATGACTGATCCTTCGGAAGAATCTACAGTCACTGCAGCAGACTTTAGTGCTTCGGAAGAACTCCTTTCTTCCGAGACCAACTTTGCTTCCGAAGGTAATTTTCCACTTACCTTCTTCTTTGATTTGGAGCTTCCGAAGGAAACAGACTTTCCTTCCGAAGCTTGAGACTTCTTGAGACTCTTTGAAGTCTTTGTTTTAGTCATGTGGACAGTACTTTTAGGATTGTATGGGCAATCCTTAGCAATGTGAGAAGTACTTTCACACATACACACAACATTTTCTTCTTCAAAGAAGTCTCCCTTTGAGAGCAAGACTGGCTTTGGTCACATCCCTTCTCCACCTTCATCTTGGTAGATGCTGAGACAGTTCCTTGGGCTGTGAACTGTTCTTGGAGTTTGATGGTCCAGGCTGTGCAGCAGTGGTACACAGCAGCTCAGTCTTCTTCTTGGCACTGAGATGATTTGAACAACACCATGACTCTTAGCTGAGGAGTCTTGGTTGATGTCTTCAGTCCTTACTACTTTGAAACCTGCAGAGATAAAAACTTGTTTCTGCTTAGCATCAAAAGTAGCCTTGATTTCTTGAGCCTTCTTTGCCTTCCTTTTGCTCTTTCTGATCAAGTTCTTTCTTTTGGACTTGGTCATCACAGTTGATTTCTTCTCCTCAGAAGGATAGTGGCCCTTGGAAGAATCCTCTTCTTCACTCTTCTCAGAGGAATTCTTCACTATCACTTCTTCATCATCCTCACTTACAGGATCTATGAGAGGAAGCTCATCTTCACAAGTTCCACACCTAGGAGATCTTACAGACAAGATTGTGTGTGGAGGAGCTATCTCATTTGATCCCAGTCCCTGTCTATTTTGATAACAAACTTGTTGTGCAGGGATGAGGATATCATGTTCTTGAAGGTCTCTTCTTCAAGAACACTCTTCTCTGCCTTGGCTTTGCTGATCACAAGCTCAGCCTGGCACTCAGTTAACTTAGTGATGAGATCTTGGATCTGAGTTCTGAAATCTGTATGTTCATGTTTTAGTACTGAAATGGTTTTCTCCAAGTCCTCTATCTTTAACTTGTAATCATTTTCAGACTTTCTAAAATCAGATTTTAATATATTTAATGACTCAAGATCAGATCTCATCTCTAGGTTATAGGACCTGTATCTATTTACTTTAGCAATGCATTCAGGGGAGCAAAGATGTTCCAATACCTTGGCTTCATCATGGTCAGCCATCAGTGCTTGGTTTGGAGAAGCATCCTCCACCTGAAAACTCCAGTCAAAGCCTCCTTCTTCAACAGCAACAGCAGCATGTTGCTTTGTCTTCTCAGCCTGAGGAGCTTTGTCAGTAAAGTTTGGTCTGGGTTGTGTTTGGCCCCCATTTGCTTTAGGTGCCTTACACTCCCTGGCAAAGTGACCCATAAGGTTACAGTTGTAACACTTAACTTTGCTTTTATCCAGCCCAAACTTACTACTGGTAGCATTGCTTGGAAATCTTCTTCCTGTCCTCTTGTAGAACTTCTTGGCTCTGTGAGTGAGGAGAGCCATCTGCTGAACTATCTCCATGTATTCCAGGTCATCTGGATGGATACAGTCCAGGTCTTCAAGAGTGAAGAGATAATTCCCACAGCTTTCATCTGCAGACACAAAGGCTTGAGAAGAACTTGTCTCTTGGAATGGGCTTCCTTGAGTAAAGTTCTCCCTTGGTGTCTCCGGGAAGGTGATGAAAGGACCCTTTTGTGAGTTGTCAGGGTAGCATAAGAGATGATGCTGAGGTTCTATGCTGTCCCTTTCAACCACATGAAGGGCTGAACCCATTTGATTGTTGGAGTTGCCAGATGAACCTTGCATGTTCATCTCCATCTGGTATCCACTGAGAATCCATACAACTCTGTAAGAGTAAGAGTCTTAAGGTTCTCAGTCCTCTTGATCACCACACAATAGTGTGTCCATTGCCTAGGAAGTGAGGACATGAACTTCCTTACAATGTCCCTGTTCTCAAGAGGAACTCCTCCATCCACTAGGGTATCCACAATCTCAACATACCTGAAGTATTGTTGGGTCATGGTCTCACCTGCTTTGAAGGTGAAATTTTCAAACTGCTGCTTCAGAAGATCTTTCTTGTTCTCCTTGGCTTCAGAGGAGCCTTCATACATCAGCTTCAGTGCATCCCACAGCTGTTTGGCTGTCTTGCACTTCTTAAACCTCTGTATACAGAGTTTGGGAGAGCAGTCTGAAGAGCAGTCATGGCCTTCCTGTCAATCTCTACTCTTTTTCTATCTTCATCTGAGTAGTTGGCCACATCTTTAGGAATCATACCAGCACCAGTAGCAGAGGGGGTGCTGGGTATGAAAGGTCCATTCTCAACAGATTCCCACATTCTTGAATCAAGAGACCTGATGAAGCCTTCCATCCTCATGCACCAGGTGTCAAAATCATCAAGAGTGATCAGTGGGGATTTGTTCATGGTTCCAGTCTCCATATCAGTCTTAGAGATGGCAGCCATTTGAAGAGTTTAGCTTTTGTGTGTGTGAGGGATCTTAAGATGGTTAGATCTTATATCAAGAGCCTGGAAAGCTCTGATACCAATTGCAGGACCGTTTAAGGGCTTAACACAATTACAACACAACAACACAATGAGGAGATTAACTAAGCTCTAATCAAACAGTGAACTGGGTAACCAAAGGTGATACAAAGAACACAAGTAAAGCAAGAGACAGAACAAGAGAGTATGGGTTTCAAGGAGGCAGTATATTGCTTTCTCAAGTTCTTTTACAAGTGTTACAAAGCATAAGAAAAGATACAAGAACTTGAAATACTTATACTACAACCTACAGCCGGCTATACTTTGAAAGCCAGCTGGATACAATTGACTAGACACTAACAAAATCAATTGTAGGATCAAAAGGCATATCTGCCTTTTGACCTTGTGACTATGACATGCCATAGCTCACATCCTTATACAATACAAAAAGGATAAAGTACATAAAGTGGAAAGTTGAAGACTCAAGACCTCAATGTACAGTTACCAAAAGCAAGACCCTTTTCACCAACTCATGTAAGTTGGTGACTTTACAGAGATGCAGCGGAAAAGGTGCTTTATGGAACAGTACATCAGATAAAGCATGTGTACTAAAAGTCTTCGGAAGAAATCTGTCTTCATAGGTTGAAGCTTCGGAAGACTTTGTCTCTGAAGCTTCGGAAGACTTCATGTTTGGCTTCGGAAGATATTGGTCTTGGCTTCGGAAGATTTTACACTTAGAGTATTTTCTAATGCTTTGTGTAAAACTTCCGAAGCATTCTTCACTTCAGTACTTAGTGCATGTTGCTGAGACACTTAGGCTGTTTTGGGTTGCATCAGACTTCAGGAATCCTTACAATTCTGAATACACCATCTAGCACACAGGGAGAATCATCTACTCAGTCAGGGGGAGTAGTCGATGACAGTGACTCCTCCTCTGAAGATGAACTGAGCAGATGACCAGAACCGTTCAGTCAGAGGACACAGTTTCCAGTTCCTGAATCCACAAGCATCTACGAGTGTGCCCTTCAACTTCGGACCTCAACTCCAACTACTCGATGAAAACAAATGTTCATAATCTGGTTCTGAGGTGGCTGTTCCTACTCTCCGGATCACGACTAAATGTCTATCATCCCCTTGACAACCTTATTGGGATTCAGATCAGGAGTACAAACCCGAAATCAGCTATACTCACTGATTACGCCTCGTTATGGAGAAGGTTACATTCATGATGGTGCTTATCGATGTTTTGTCTCGCAGGTTGAGCCAAAATATGTCAGTGAGGCACTAAATGATGAGGCGTGGTGAGTGCCATGCAAGAAGAACTTCTGCAGTTTAAGAAGTTAGGTGTATGGACTCTGGTTGATAGACCTAAGGTGCTAAAGTCATTGGCACCAATGGTACTTAAATGCAAGAGGATGACCAAGGGGTCATTATCAGGAACAAAGCTCGACTGGTGGTTCAAGGTTTTCGCCAAGTCGAGGGATTGACTATAATGAGGTGTTTGCACCCGTGGCAAGGATGGAAGCCATTCGTATCTTCCTTGCCTACGCATCGTACATGAAGATTAAAGTCTACCATTAGATGTGAAGAATGCATTCCTTCATGGGGAAAATCAGGGAAACAGTCTATGTAAGTCACCCGAGATTGAGGATCCTTATCATCGGATAGAGTTTTACAAGCTCGACAAAGCTTTATATGGGTTTCATCAAGCTCCTCGAGCTTGTATGAGAAACTCTCACTCATCTGGTAAACATGGCTTTCGCAGGGGAGTCATTGACTGTACACTGTTTATTAAAGAAAGGTGGCGACCTACTGCTTGTACAGATATATTGTGATGACAATCTTCGGGTCAAAGAACGAAGAGTTATGTAAAGAGTTTGAAGCAGTGATGAAGAAGAGTTTTGAGATGAGTGCTATGGGGAGATGAAGTTCTATCTCGGACTACGGTGGATCAACACCTAATGGAATCTTCTACATCAGACCAAGTATGTAGGAGACATTCTCGTCGCTTTGACATGGAGAATGCTTCTGCTGCGGGACTCCACTTGCTACAATCATGAATAGCACCTGATGAGAATGGAGATCTAGTAGATGCCACTATGTACCGAGGAATGATTGGATCTCTCATGTATCTCACTGCTCAAGACCTGATATTATGTATGCTACATGTTTATGTCTAGATATCAGGCTAAACCAAAGGTCAACCATCTGATCGGGGTCAAGAGGATTTTTCGTTACTGAAGAATACCCCACACTTGGATTGTGGTATCCTCATGATGATGACTTTGAGCTTACTGCGTATAGTACTCGGATTACGGGGGCTGCAAGATGAACACAAGTCTACATCAGCAGGGTGTCAATTCTTTGGGAGAAGATTAGTTACCTGGCAGTGTAAGAAGCAGACATCGGTTGCATTGTCAACCTGTGAAGCCGAATATTTGTGCTGCTGCAAGTTGCTTTCACAAATCATCTAGATTCAACAACAAATGCGGGATTACGGTTTAATTCTAATCTACTCCTATTTTTGTTGATAACTCTGCTGCAATTGCAGTAACTAAAAATCCGGTCCAACATCCTAAGACCAAACACATCGGTATTAAATACCATTTCATAAGAGATTGCTTTGAAAAGAACTTAATTGATGTGGTTAAAATAATACTGATTTTCAATGCGCTGACCTCTATACTAAAGCCTTGATAAACCGTTTTCATATTATTATATAGGTCAACGGCGTTAAAAAGAAAGTGAGGTAATTCCTGATGACGATAATGTGTAATCCGATGTAGTTTAGTTAAAGTTTATTTTATTTATCTTATTTGTCTATATTTATTTTATTTTATTTTAAACTCATGTTATTTTGCTGTTTATGAAAATCCTAAAATAATTAACCAGAAATGATTTTAGTATTTTAGGGGGAGAATATGTCAGCAAATTAACATTAAAAAAAAAAAAAGAGTGAGAAGGAGTAACTAGCTGAAATAAGGTAGATGTGTCTGTGATACCGATTCAATACCTTTGGAAAATGATAGTACACAGGAACAAATCAAGAGGGACTTTAAAAATGTAAGTTTTGACAAGATGCAAAGTTCAAAATATAAGTCTGTGTAGTCTGAGCAATATAAAAAGGAAAGATGATAGAAAACTGGCAACTCCTAAGTCCACAAAGAAAGTAGACTTAGGGCTGCTAGACCACAAATGATATGTTGGTAGATTCAACGCAATAGACAATTAGACCTGATTGGTGATCTCAAGATCAAACTAAGTTGTTCAACTGACTGTGGGCTTCATCTTATCACTGGTTAACACAATCACAATATTCCAATAAGGGGTAATGAGCAATTAAATGCCACAAATGTGTGCGGATGACCATAATTAGAGCAAGAACAAATGAAAGACAAATGCAATAAAGCTAATGACTTAGGTTGTTGGTGCATTTTGTGCAAAATAAATAAGCTGCTCTAACAAGGAGATAGGTTTGTGTGCCTCTCTGCTGTGCGATGGCACTGACCTGAGGATAGCATAACCTAGATATTCTAGAATTCATTGTTGTTTGCCGCCTCTCTGCTGTGCGATGGCACTGACCTGAGGACAGGCTTCTCTTTGAAAGCTCTAAGAATAGTCTCTTCTTGTAATAATACCCGTAGACCGCTCAAAAGCTCCTGAGGAATGTTGATTACCATATAAGTGTGGGATCCACAAATGTTTAGTTGAAATAATTAAACCTAAATAAGTCACCAGTCTATGTCAAAAGTCTGTGTATGGATTTAAGTGGACAAACATACTGACAATCATTGTGGCTACATGCTCAAAGGTTCAAATCAATGTGAAAATCTAAGAGCTTCAGTATGATTTCCTTAAGTTGCTAACGACTCTGGATGAACACCGAGAATTTGAGCATCAAAAGTTTTTACAACTAGTCCCAAATGATTTGACTTACCTGTATGATCTAAAATTGAATTGGTCCAGATTGATCAATCTAAGTTGAAGCTATCTACTCCCGAACAAAATCCCGTAGATATCAATCTAGATTTATCTCTCACAAAAAGCAAAAGGAAAAATTGTCCTGGTTTAGTAATTGAAAAATATGTCTGTTTATGTAATTGTTTTTAAGTTCTTAAATTAGTTAGTCGTTTTAATTTAAATTTTAGTCGTATGTCGGGCTACATCAGGAAAATCAGAAGGAATCAACTCACTAAAAGGGTCATGTCTGAGATGACCATATGTGCTTTGAAAGGTTAAAATAGTCATGTCTGAGGTGACAAAGTGTTTTAAAAGGATCACGTCTGAGGTGATCAAAATGTTTTCAAGATAAAAATGGTCACGTCTGAGGTGATCAAAATGTTTTCCAGATAAGATGATCATGTCTAAGATGATCAAAGGTTCATAATGTTAATTTCATAAAGTTAAAAGGGGTTTTTAAATGTAAATTGGTCAAAATGGCAGAAAATTAACTAAGTATGACCCATTCGCACGAATGGACCATACGTATGGACTAACCATACGAATGGAATCCATTCGCACGAATGAACTATGAGTATGGACCATCAAACCGAATGGCCCATACGATTAGTCCAGTCGGAGGCTTAAGTGCGAATGAGTGAGTCAGTCGCACGACTGAAATCCAGTCGGACGACTGGAGAAGGGCGACTGACCCAATCGCATGACTGAGCCCCACTCGCACGACTGAAAGGTGCGTATGAACTCAGTCGCACGATTGGATCTAGGGTTGGTATAAATAGAAGAGGAGTCGGTCGCAGAGACTCATCACCCTCAAATCGCCCCTAAATCGCACTCCCTACCGTTACTCTGCCAAAATTTTATTTGCCCTAGTTTTACCGTTGATTGTGATTCACTGACGTTCGCCATTCATCATACAGGTAATTTGAAGCCTTGTTTAACCAAAAACAGAAGGATTGGAACCCTAACTTGGATTGTTCGACTGTGAAACCTGAACCGAGACAAGAAAGCCCTAATAACCTATTCAAACCAAGCAAAACGTTAAAATTAAGTCAAATAGGTTATTAGTAACGAGAATGCGAGTATAATGAACCGGTTAATTGAGTTAAAAGACTTAGTTTGTGAAGTTTTGAACGATTGGCGACTGAACAACCGAGACAGGCGACTGGTCTTCCGGATGAACTTCAGTCGCACGACTGGTGTAACCGCATAAGAGTACATGCGCATGAGTCCAGTCGCACACTCAGTCATACACATGAGGTCATTCGCACGTCTGACCCTCAATCGCCCTGTTCAGTCGCACGACTGTCTTCAGTCGCACAACCTCAATCGCATGACAGAGACATTCTATTCAAAGTTTAAGTGTTTCATTATACTTGTAGCCAGTGGAACTAATGTTTATATTGTTATGTGTTTACAGATGGCGAGTCGATGGAACATGAGCACCAAGCATAACATATGTGCTCATCTGGATTTGACATCCAGGAACGCAGCTGACTTCGTAGGCATCATTACGTTTCTATTGAGATCCAGGATCGCTCATGCTATCTCTACACCATGCACGCCGTATAGATCAGTGCAGCAAGCCTTCTGGGAAGGCGCGACTGTTGATAGATCCTCTGAGCCTCATTGCATAAGGAGTTCGATCTTTGGTGAGGCTATCACTGTATCAGAGGAGGATTTGAGGATTGTTTTACAGTTAGGGGATGATGCTGATTGTCCTACTCGTCTACACCCCCTCACTGTTCAGGATGCTTATGAGAGCCAAGTACTCCTGGGGACATCAATGCGGGGGTACTGAACAAGAGAACCTCTGTCCCCAGTTCAATAGTCTTGCGCATGTTCGCTTGTCTGCTAAAGTGTATAGCGTCGAGGAAGGGAGGATTTGATGAGTTATCGGATCAGATCCAGAACACTTATGTTGCATTGGTGCTGAACCACCCGTTCAGCTTCTCCAAAATGATCTTCACCTACCTGGTGGAGAACATTGAGGGGAAAGGGAAGGAAGGCTTCTGTATGTATCCGAGGTTTATACAGATGATTATTGATCAGAAGCTTCCCTCCCTGCCGAAGGAGAAGGAGGATGATGTGGTGCTAGAGGTCATGGATGACACTACGCTAGGACGGATGAAGGTATACAGGGGGAAGCAGGTGAAACCCCCTGTCAGGAGGTTGTTTGGGCATCTGGCCCGTGCTGATTATGTGGCGCCAGCCAAGAGAAAGTGGCGCCACGATGACAGTGATTCGATGTCGAGCATATTGCTATACCAGAGAATGACTCAGATGATGATGATAGCGGCGACGCCGGGGATGATATGCCTGCTCCATCTAGAGGCACTGATTCAGACGTTATTCCCCCGGGGCTGCCACTGCCGGAGAGGTTGCTGAGATGGGCCGGTTTCCATCAGGAGTTTGTAGCTGGGGATCAAGAGGAGGAGGAGTCAGATGAGGAGCCCCTCACTAGGACTGTGGGAAGCAAAGTTGTTCCCACAGACCACGGGCTTAGGGTGGTTGGTGAACACCCTCGGGACTCCTCAGAGAGAGAGACTGACCCGAACTATGTTCCGGGTTCTGTGGGCAGAGCTGCAGGGGGATCATCCACTTTCACCGGGACTAGGAGGAAGCAGAGGGCTCAACCCCATGGATTGAAGAAGAAGAAGCGTCGCCTGACCTTCGTTACCACTGCTGCCACTACTTCCACCACCACAGCCACCACTACCACCACCACTGACATACCACCCATCACCACAGCCACCACATCCACTACTTCCACTACCACAGCCACCACCTTACCTACCACCACTGTATCCTTCCCATCCACCACCAGACCATTCACACCTACATCACCAGCACCAGCCTACCGACCCATATTTACCACTGCCACTGCCACCACCACCACCACATCATGCTGGACCCTCAGCCCAACCACCACATGTTTATGGATCTACTCTACCTCACATCGGGGTAGAGGAGCAGCTGTCAGCGCTTAACCGTATGGTGATGCGCCTGCTTGCTGCAGATGAGGAGAAGGCGGCGCAGATCCGCCAGCTGACCGACCTGACAGCTGCCCAGTCTCAGCAGATGGCAGAGCAGGCTCGGGTGATAGACCAGCAGAACCAGCTAATCGATGCACAGAGAGTCGAGGTGTCCCAACTCCAGGACCAGCAGGCCCAGTCCGTCAAACGTATAGAGGAGTTGGAGACGACCAACAAGACAATTATGCTGAGGTTAAAGGGGTCGAAGGATGAGCCCCTGAAGCTAAAGGAGGGTGACGGGGATGATGGAGATGGTGATGATGAAGATGATGATGATGATGAGGAAGATGATGATGATGAGGAAGAGACTGAGGAAGACAGGACAGAAGGTAGAGATGATGATGACGAAGCAGAAGGAGGGGATGCGGCTGCATCGGCCTCTGCTTCTGGTCAAGAACGAAGATCTAAGCATCGACGGGACCAGTCATCCACCACTTCTCCTCCTCCGAGCAACACGCCCATGATTCAGACAAAAGTACAGATTAGATGTCTTATGTATTTATTATTTGTATTTGAATCATGTAATGAAAAACAAGGGTTGAATGTTTATATATTAAGTTGATATAATTCTGTTTGATTACTTACTAATGGTTTACGTGTTGAATGTTTATATCAAACAGATCCAAACTTTCAAAGGGATGAGTTTGACTTTGCTCCCCTTCAAATGGTCAAGACTCAATTAACCATGATTCTTGATCTGAAAGGGATTGTCAGAAGGTCTGTGAGTTATACCCCTGAAGAAGGGGAAATAATTCATGACCTATCTGATGAGCAACTGGCAGAGATGTTCAGACTCAATCCTGATGAAATAGTCAAGGATGCTCCAACAGTTGATTCAACCAGTGATGAAGAACTAAATGACATTGATGAAGTTGAGGTTGAAGATATTACTGCAGAAGAGTACCCTCAGTATGCTGACACCGAGGGTAATGTGGTCCCCAATCTGGGTGAATCCCTAGTCAGTGATACGTTTGAGGTACTAGACAAGATGGAGCAGAAACTGAAAAGACTGAAGGAACAGCCCAAGCCTCCAATGATGACGTAGACATTCGCAAGGCTGAGTGGGCTGCCTGTTTTTGAAGAAGTAAGAGCCCAGCGTGCTGCACCAAAGAAAGATGCCTACACCAAGCTCTACAGAGTCAAGAAACACCATAAGGTGTCAGGCAGGATTATTGCATGGGCTTATTTTGATGACCTTAATGCGTATGCAGTTAAGAGGGAGCAGGGCATAAAGTACTTCAGGTTCCCACATGATCTGAAGACTCTACCTGGTTTTGAGCTCAACCAGCTGGCTAGCTAAAGCTGCTGTATGCTGACCCAAGAAAGATGTCAGGCGTTTGAGGCTGCCCTGAAGAAGGAGTACCACACCAGATGGGTTAACTTCAGACCACAACAGCCTACGAGGTATATAAGAAGGTCTGAGGTTGATGCCATTACTGCAAGCCCAAGATTGTGCTGAAGTGGAGTCCCCCGCGCACTATGTCGAGAATCCCTCTCAGGGAAATGCCACAGGACTTCACTCCACACTTCAAATGGTGGTACTATGATTGGAGAACCGCTGAAGCTGTCATAGTTCTGAATAAAGAGGGCCAAATGGATACTATCAGGGTATTCGACCCGATGTGGCTAACCAACTTGTCTGCTAATGATGTGTATACATTATACAAGTGGCCACTGTTCTATGACACACAAGACATTGTACAAGCCCTCCAGTTCCAAAATGTATACGACTTTGCTTTGCGTTTGAGATACACGCAGGAGTCACTAAAGAGGAGAAGTACAAGAAGTATAAGGAGGTGATGCAGAAGACAAGAGATTAGATAGATCTAGGTCCAAGGGGAGTTTGTTGATGCATGTATGTCCCTAGATCATGAGTTGTAATGTAATAACTTATCTGTCTGATTATGATGTAATAGTATCGATTAATGAAATGATATGAATGGTTGTTACTTGTGATGTTTAATATTTCATTAATGAGTCGTGATTGAATTGATTGGGTTATGATTGTTTGAATGATTGCACATTATGTATATTATTAAAACATTCAAACTTAACTTAATGAAGTTCTCATGCGAATGGCCCATGCGAATGGACCACACGCATGAATAACTTCATACGATTGACTCAATCGCACGACTGAACCAGGAGACTGGATCAGTCGTATGATTGACACATAAGATTGACTCAATCGCACGACTGAACACTCAGTCGTGCGGATGAATCAACCGCATGGTTCAATCGCACGACTGACCCATACTTATGGCCCAGTCGCACGATTGAACAATACTAACCTATAAATAGACCCAATTCGTGGAAAAACGTAAGCATTCATCCCATTACGATTCCAGACGTACCCTAGCCGTCCAGAAGCCTCCCAAATCGTTCTCCAAGTTCACAGAACACATCAGATCGATTGCTAATCGATTTCTGACGTTGATTTCAATTCTTGATTGATTCATCGTGTGTTCTCACTGATTGGATCGCCAATCAAATAGGATTCCGCACTATTTGAGTTGGTTTAACACGCTAATCACTAGGTATTTCGTTCAAATACCAGGTCCTAACAGAAGCCATCTGCATCTTCCTTGCCTATGCATCGTATATGAAAATTAAAGTTTATCAATTAGATGTGAAGAGTGCATTCCTTCATGGTGAAATCCGAGAGATAGTGTATGTTAGTCAACCCGAGGGATTTGAAGATCCTTATCATCAGGACAGAGTTTACAAACTCAACAAGGCTTTATACGGGCTTCATCAAGCTCCAAGGACCTGGTATGAGAAACTCTCGACTCATCCTGTGAAACACGGCTTTCGCAGGGGAGTCATTGACTGCACACTTTTTATCAAAGAAAAAGATGGAGACTTACTGCTAGTACAGATCTATGTAGATGACATAATCTTCGGTTCGAAGAACGAAGAATTATGCAAAGAACTTGAAGCAGTAATGAAGGCGGAGTTTGAGATGAGTGCCGTGGGGAGATGAAATTCTTTCTCGGGTTACAGGTGGATCAGACACCCAAAGGAATTTTCCTACATCAGACCAAGTATGTGGAAGACATTCTCAGTCGGTTTGACATGGAGAATGCTTCTGCAGCTGGGACTCCACTTGCTACAAACCATGATATAGCACCCGATGAAAATGGAGATCTGGTCGATGCAACCATGTACCGAGGAATGATTGGATCTCTCATGTACCTTACTGCCTCAAGACCTGACATCATGTATGCTACATGTCTATGTTCTAGATATCAGGCTAAGCCAAAGGTTAACCATCTGATTGGGGTCAAAAGGATATTTTGTTATTTGAAGGGCACACCCACACTTGGGTTGTGGTATCCTCATAATGATGACTTTGAGCTCACGGCGTATAGTGACTCAGATTACGGGGGCTGCAAGATGAATTACAAGTCTACATCAGCAGGGTGTCAATTCTTTGGAGGAGATTAGTGACCTGGCAGTGTAAGAAGCAGACCTCGGTTGCATTGTCAACCTGTGAAGCCGAATACGTTGCTGCTGCAAGTTGCTGTTCACAAATCATTTGGATTCAACAGCAAATGCAGGACTACGATTTAAATTTCTCTTCTACTCCTATTTTTGTTGATAACTCTGCTGCAATTGCAGTAACTAAAAATCCAGTACAACATCCTAAGACCAAACACATCGGTATAAAATATCATTTTATACGAGACTGTTTTTAAAAGAATTTAATCGATGTGGTAAAAATAAATACTGATTTTCAACGCGCTGACCTCTATACAAAGGCTTTTGACAAACCACGTTTTCTATATCTGTTAGAGGTCAATGGCGTTAAAAAGAAAAGTGATGTCATTCCAGATGATGACCATGTGTAGTCCGATGCAGTTTAGTCTAATTTTTAATTTTTCCTTTATTTCCGTTATTTAGTCTATTTTCTGTTTAAGTTAAATACATGTTATTTACTTGTCTATTAAAATCCTAAAAAAATGTAAATCGGTTACGACTTTAGAATTTAAGGGGGAGAATAGGTCAGCCAGTAACATTAAAAAAAAAACGAGGGAGAAGGAGAGGCTAGCTGATAGAAGGTAGATCGTATCTGTGATACCGATTCAAATACTTTGGAAAATGATAGTACACAGGAACAAATCAAGTGGGATTTTAAAATTTTAATTTAGACAAGATGCAAAATTCAAAGTATAAGTCTGTGTAGTCTGAGCAATATAAAAGGAAATATGATAGAAAAACTGGTACCTACTAAGGTAACACAACGAAAGTAGACCTAGAGGTTGCTAGACCACAGATGATATGTCGGTAGATTCAACACAATAGATGATTAGACCTGACTGGTGATCTCAAGATCAAACTAAGTTGTTCAACTAAATGTGGGCTCCCATCTTATCACTAGTTAATACAATCAACAATATTCCAATAAGGGGTAAAGAGCAAATAAACGCCACAAATGTGAGCGGATGACCATAACTAGAGCAAAGCACGAAAAAATGAAAAAGCTAACGCTATCAAGCTAATAACTCATATTGTTGGTGCGTTATGTGCAAAAGAAAATTAAAGATGCTCTAACAAGAAGATAGGTTGTGTGCCTCTCTGCTGTGTGATGGCACTGACCTGAGGATAAGCATAACCTAGATATTCTAGAATTCATTGTTGTTTGCCGCCTCTCTGCTGTGCGATGACACTGACCTGAGGATTGGCTTCTCTTTGAAAGATCTAAGAATAGTCTCTTCTTGTCAAAATACCCGTAGACCGCTCAAAAGCTCCTGAGGAATGTTGATTATCACATAAGCGTGGGATCCACAAATGTTGGTTGAAATAATTAAACTTTAAACTGTCACCAATCCATGTCAAAAGTCTATGTATGGATTTAAGAGGACAAATATACTAACAATCATCGTGGCTACAATTCTTGAAAGTCCAACTCAATGTGGGAATCTTAGAGTACCAGTATGATTTCCTAAATTTGCTAACGACTCTGGATGAACACCAAGAAGTGAGCATCAAAAGGTTTTGATAACATGTCCCAAATGATTTGACTTGCCTGTATGATTCTAAAATTGAATTGGTCCAGTTATGGTCAAACTAAATTGAAGCTGCCTATTCCGGAACCGAATCCAGTAGATTTCTATCTTAGGATTTACACCTCACAAAAAGTCAAAAACAATCCTAATTTTTGTACTTCAGTTTAATTTTCTATTTATTTAGTCAATTCAGTTTGTTTGATATCGGACTACATCATGGAATTCAGTAAGGGAGTAAACCACCTAAAAGGTCATGTCTGAGATGACCACATGTGTTTTCAAAAGATAAATAGGTCACGTCTGAGGTGACAAAGTGTGTAAAAGGATCACGTCTGAGGTGATCAACAGTTTTTCAAGTTAAAATGATCATGTCTGAGATGATCAAATGCTTATAATGTTAATTCTACAGTTTAAAAGGGTTTAAATGTCAAATGGTAAGAAATGCAGAAAATTTCATAAGTATGACCCAGTCGCACGACTGGACCATGAATTTGGGCCAATCGTACGAATGGACCACACTCATGCCTTCTATAGCCGAATGGACATGAGTATGGACCATTCAACCGAATGGCCTATACGAATGACCTAGTCGGACGATTAAGAGCGAGCAAATGAATAAGTCGCACGATTGAACTCCAGTCGGACGACTGAAGGGGGGCGACTGAACCAATCGCACGACTGAGGCCCATTCGCCCGAATGAAATGAGCGTATGAGCCCAGTCGTACGATTAAATTCAGGTTTAGTATAAATAGAGGGGGAGTCGGTCGCAGAGACTCATCACTCCCAAATTTGCCCTAATTCGCACGACTTAGCGTTACTCTGCCCAATTTTCGTTTGATCACTAAAAATCCATGATTGTTGTGTAATGACTCTCTGCACTGATTCTACAGGTATATTGCGGTGAAAATCCATCAGTTCTTCATTCAATTTGAGACCAAATCTGGAAAATCGGACCCATTCGAAAAAACCGAAACATGTTTGGACAAATCACCTAACGAAACTAAGTAAACTAATATAATCAAAGTTGTTAGGTGATAAACTAAAGGATTGCGAGTCTAATGAACCAGAATATGACGTCTAAACTTAAAAATTGGTGAAATTTGAATTTGAATTGAACAGTCAGAAAGTCATGCGGATGGACAGGTTGATGAACTTCAGTCGCACGACTGAGGTGTGCGAATAGCTAAACCACACGACTGAACCATGCGTATGAGTTCAGTCGCACGACTGGTGTAAACGCATGAGTTTACATATGTATGAGTCTAGTCGCACACTCAGTCGTACGTATGAGGTCATTCGCACGACTGGATCTCAGTCGCATTGCTCATTCGCACGACTTGATCTCAGTCGCACAGCCTCATTCGCATGACTGAAATGAATATTTTCAAGTCCAAGTGATTCAAGATATTTTTAGCCAACGGATACTAATGTTTATATTCATTGTGTAACAGATGGCGAGTCGCTGGACCATGAGTACTAACCACAACATTTGTGCTCATCTGGATCTGACATCCAGAAATGCTTCAGACTTTTCTGGCATTATCACATTTCTGAGGAGATCGAGGATCGCTCATGCTATATCTGCTCCATGTACTCCATATCGCTCTATTCAGCAGGCCTTCTGGGAAGGCGCAGTCGTTGACAGATCTTCTGAGCCTCATTGTATCAGGAGTACTATTTTTGGAGAGGCCATTGAGATCACGGAGGAGGATCTCAGGATTGTGCTGCAGTTTGGGGAAGATGCTGACTGTCCCACTAGACTACACCCCCTTACTGTCAGAAGATGTTTCTTACGAGCTAAGTACTCTGGGGACATCAACGCAGGGGTGCTCAACAAGAGCAACCTGTGCCCCCAGTTCAAGTACCTCGCTCATGTGCTGCTGAAGTGCATAGCGTCCAGGAAAGGTGGATTTGATGAGCTGTCTGATCAGATCCAGAACGCATATGCAACGTTGGTGCTGAACCATCCGTTCAGCTTCTCCAGGTTGATCTTCACCTACTTGGTGGAGAACATTGAGGGGAAAGGGAAGGAGGGCTTCTGCATGAACCCTCGATTCATGCAGATAATTATTGACCAGAAGCTCCCTTCCTTGCCGAAGAAGGAAGATGCCGTGGTGCTTGAGGTGATGGATGATACCACCTTAGGCAGGATGAAGGTGTACAGGGGGAAGCAGGTGAAACCCCCTGTCAGGCGACTGTTTGGGCATCTGGCCCGTGAGGATTATGTGGCGCCAGCACGGAGGAAGTGGCGCCACGATGACAGTGACTCGGACGTTGAGCAGATTGCTCTACCCTCTGATGACTTCGACGACGATGATCATGATGCTGATCAGGGAGGGGATGTTCAGGGTGGCCCCGAATCAGCTCCTATTCACCCTGACTTCCAAATGGAAGAGGAGGAGGAGTCAGATGAAGAACCTCTGGTACGAACGGTGGGCAGCAAGGTGGTTGCCACTGAGAGAGGTATTAGGGCTGTTGGTGGACGCCATGGGGAGTCCGGGGATGCTGCAGTTGCTGATACAGATCCATCATATACTCCGGACCCACCCAGCAGCCAAGGGGGAGCATCCTCCTCAAAGGGAACTAGGAAAAAGAGGATGGCTCAGCCTCATGGCATGAAGAGCAAGAGAAGAAGATTTACCCTGATCACCACCACAGCCACCACCACAGCCACCATCCCTACCACCATTCTTCCTACCACCACTACCACACCCTCTACCACTATCACCACACCACCCACCACTACATATATCCCATCTACCACCATATCTACCACACCCAATCCACCACCACTATAATCTAGACCTAACCCAATATTCACCAGTGCCACCACCACCACCACTAGCCACCAAGCCGGGCCATCATCACATCCCACCCATCTATCTGGATTACCTTTACCTCCCAGTGGGGTAGAGGAACAGCTCTCAGCACTGAACCGTATGATGCTGAGGCTGGCAGCTGATGACGAGAAGACATCTCAGATTCGCCAGTTGATAGATCTTACAACTGCACAATCTCAGCAGATCTCTCAGCAGGCTTAGCTGATTGAGCAGCAGGCACAACATATGGCTGCTCAGAGCCAAGAGATTGCACAACTCCAGGAGCATAAAGTCATATCAGCAAAGAACATTGAGGAGTTGGAGGATGCCAAAAAGACTATCATGCTCAAGCTCAAAGGAACTAAAGATGAGCCTCTCAGATAAAGGAAAGAGATGGTGATGACGATGGTCATGACGATGATGAGGATGAAGATTAAGATAGTGATGATGATGAAGCGAATGATGAAGAAAAGACAATGGAAAGGTAGAATGATGATGATGATGAAGGAGGAGATGCAGCTGCATCTGCCTCAGCTCAGGGTCAAGAAAGACGTTCGAAGAGAAATCAAGACCAACGAGCCTCTTCTTCTACTTCACCTACTGATGAGCCAACTATTCAGGACAAAAGTAATGATTAGACGTTTATGTATTTGATAGCTTTTGTACTTGAATCATGTATTAAACTTATGTACATAATGCTTGTATAATGTTAATGTATTTATGTTTTGATTATTAACTAATGTTTGATGTGTTACATGTTTAAATCAAGCAGATCCAAACTTTCAAAGGGACGAATATGATGTTGCTCCCCTTGAGCAGGTCAAGACTCAACTGACTATGATTCTTGATCTGCAAGGGATCGTCAGGAGATCAGTGAGTTATACCCCTGAAGAGGGGGAAATAATTCATGATCTTACAATGAGCAACTGGCTGAAATGTTCAAGCTGAATCCTGATGAGATTATCAAGGATGCTCCAACTTTTGAGTCTACCAGTGACGAATAGCTGAACGACATTGATGAGATAGAAATCAAGGACGTCACAGCAGAGCATTATCCTGAGTACGCTGACAACGAGGGAAATGTGGTTCCTAATCTGGGTGAATCCCTAGTCAGTGATACATTCGAGATATTGGATCAGATGGAGCAAGAATCTAAGAAGATTGAAGAACAAGCCCAAGCCTCAAATGCCGATGTTGATATCAGAAAGGCTGAATGGGCTGTATGTTTCGAGGAAATCCGAGCCCAATGCGCCGCTCCTAAACAGAATGTCTACACCAAACTCTACAAAGTGAAGAAACATCACAAGGTGTCAGGCAAGATTATTGCGTGGGCACATTTTGAGAATCTTAATGTTTATGCCATAAAGAGAGAGAAGGGTATTGAGTACTTTAGATTCCCACATGATCTAAAGACTCTACCTGGTTTTGAGCTCAACCAGCTGGCTAAATTGAAGCTACTATATGCTGACCCAAGGAAAATGTTAGGCTGGTTTGAGGCTGCCCTGAAGAAAGAGTACCACACCAGGTGGGTCAACTTCAAACCTCAACAACCTACGAGGTATATCAAACGTTCTGAAGTTGATCCCATAACTGGAAAGCCCAAGATAGTGCTGAAGTGGAGTCCCCCAAGAATAATGTCAAGAATCCCTCTCAGGGAATAGGACTTCACTCCACACTTTAAATGGTGGTACTATGATTGGAGAACAGGAAGGCGGTCATAGTTCTGAATAAAGAGGGAAAAATGGATACCATCAGGGTGTTTGACCCAATGTGGCTCACTAACTTGTCTGCTGATGATGTATACACATTATACGAGTGGCCACTATTCTATGACACGCAAAATATTGTACAAGCCCTCCAATTCCAAAATGTCATACGACTCTGCTTTGCGTTTGAGATACACGCAGGAGTCACAAGAGAGGAGAAGTACAAGAAGTATGAAGAGGTGATGCAGAAGGTAAGACATTAGATAGATCTAGGTCCAAGGGGGAGTTTGTTGATACATATGTACCTAGATCCTGATATGAATGCAATATGTCTTGATTGTCTTACACTTATGTAATGCTTGGGTTATTAATGAAATGAGAATATTTGGTTGTGATTTATAATGTTTAATATTTCATTAATGAGTTGATATTGACTTGATTATATAGGTTTGTGATCGTTTGAATTGATACACATAATGTTATATTAATAAATTCATTCAAACTTGGTTAAGTGAAGTTCACATGCGTCCGACTGGACCATGCGCCCCAACAGTGGTCATGCGTCCGAATGGCCATGCGACTGAGTGTCCATGCGCCTAAATAGTCCATACGCCTGAACAACTTCATGCGACTGACTCAGTCGCAAGACTGAACACTCAGTCGTGCGAATGGATCAACCGCGTGGCTCAATCGCACGAATGAACCATGCTGATGGTTCAGTCACCCGAATGAGCAACCCTAACCTATAAATACCACCTAATTCATGGAAAAACGTTAGCATTCATTCCAATTTGACTCTAGACGTACCCTAGCAGTCCAGAAGCCTCTAAGTTCGTACTCCAAGTTCATAGAACGCTGTAGATCGATTCCTAATCGATTCTTGACGTTAGATTCAATACGTTATTGTTTCTCTGTGCGTTCTCACTGATTGGATCGCCAATCAAATAGGATTCCACACTATTTGGTTTGGTTAACACGTTAATCAGTTGGTGTTTCGTTCAAATACCAGATCCAAACAGCAGAGATGAGGCACTTAGCCTGTTGAGCTCTCCATTCTCTCTTTCAATAACAAAGTTGTGAGAAGAGTCTTCGAACCTCCACTGGATGATCTTCTTCCTAGATGCAAGAGGTTGTCTTGGCACCCGGTCACCTTTCTTGGTATCCTGTAGAGTCACCAGCCTTCTCCCTAACTTCTTTTCTTCCTCATTCAAAGTGTCTGAATTGAGGCCAAGGAGATTTACAGCTTGGTCCAATATTCCTCTGGGCAGATCCAGAAATTGATCTCTAGTGAGGGAACATGAGGATCCATCAACATAAATCAAAATGACTGAATCCTCCTCACAGGAGATATTGCTCAGGGTTGTGCAATTGATGAGCTTTGTCTTGACTGCCTTGAATTCTTCTAAGGAGAGATGTTTAGAAGGCTGAGGGGATGGTTTGATGGATTGATGAGTAGGTTGAGGTGTTTGGGTTCTGGCTAGAGTTTTGGGTTAGAGGATGGGTAGTTTAGGTTGTTGAGGTGAAGAGATTGGTAGGGGTGATGGTGTAGGTTCAGGGGTGTATGGTTCAGTGGTTGGTTTGGTTTTGATGGGGAATGGAAAGGGTATTGGTTCGGGTTGTGGTTGGGTTTGGAGTTGGGGTTGAGTGGTTGCTTGAAGATCATCCCCTGTCCCCTTCTGTACATCTCCTTCCTCTTCCCCGCGTGAATATCAGCCTTTATGTCACTGACATGTCGCTGGAGAGTCTTTTCTGACATAGGACCCACATGCCTGCCAGAGAAGCCATGAGCATTGAGATAGCTCTTCATCCAGGCCTTCTCACCTATCTTCTTGGCAGCAGTTAGTCCTACTTCCTCTTCCTTCTTCTTTTGCATCAGCTTTTCCCTTGTAGCTTTCTTTCTCTCTTTCTCCATTTGATCTTGCTCTTTGTTGAAGAGCCATAAGATCGTATCATTGTTATGTGGAGATAATTTTTCTTGAGAGAAACCTTTGGAGGTTAGGAAAGTTATCCTTTCCCTCCTGAGCTGCTAATCAGCTTTTCTTTCTTTCCTCTCCCTTTCTTCTTCTAAGGCCAACCTTGCTGCCTCTTCTCTTTGCTGTTTTTGCAGCAAGGTTGCCTTTTCCAGCTCAACTAACTACTCTAATGGTAGCAGGAGTACATCTTCATTTGCAGCTCCTAGACTGACAAGTCTATCAATGATCTCTACTCTTTTTCTGTTGTTGACTGCCTCCTGGTTGGCTGCAGTTGCTTTGGTACTTCCAGCTAGCAGTATTTTAGTTGGAAACCTTTCTTCCTCCTCAAGCTCTTCCGTAGTCATCTTCCTCTTTCCTTTGATGTCTTCGGAAGTGCTAGACTTTGAGGGTTCTTGGATGGAAGATTCAGGTTGAGTAGTAGAGATGGAAGCTGGAGTTAATGCTGATGCTTGAGCTAGTGGTTGGGTGAGAAAATCCTCCCTATTAACCTCAGATGCAAGTTCCAGGATTGCATCTGTGACTATTTGATCATCGGATAATGAGAATAGTCCTTTCGCAACAGCAATCTCATCTTCGGAAGTTTGAAATTGTTCTTCCGAGGCTTTGAATTGTGCTTCGGAATTCTGTGAGAATGCACTATCTGTCCCAACTGTCTCAGTTGCTGGGCCATCAGTCCTTGTTTCCCCTTCGAAGTTAATCTCAGGTTCCACTTGGACCTTAGGTTGACCAACTTCCTCAATAGTGGTAGAAGGTGCATTTAACCTCTGAAGCTCTTGAGCTCTGAAGTAGATCACAAACAGATCAGGACTTGGCTGTTCAATAAGAGATTTCAATAGGAACTTGTTAAAGAACCTATTGAGATCTTGGAGCATCCTTTGATCCATTTGAATTACAACTGGAGGAGGCTCAGGGAAAATTGAAGCTTGTTGCATAGGATACTTTGAGCTCAGGGAAGTGAGGGCTTGACTTTGGGGTTCCTCTTGTCTTTGACTTTGTCTCTGAACACTCTCCCCCTTTTTGGTAGCATCATCCTAAGATCTTGATGAGCTAGAGGAAGAGGTCAAGGAGACCTGAGTTGGTACATGCCTAACATACCTCTCAATCTGTTTCTCATCTAGTTTGGCCTTGAGATTTTCAATCTCAAGTTGCTGAGTGGCAGACCTATCCTCTAAAGTCCTAACCTTGGATTCAAGATTTGAGACTTTAGAAAGTAGGTCTTCAATGGTGAGTTGCATTCTTCCCTCATCTCTTTTGAAGAATTACGGGGAGATGAGGTAACATACCTTGTATGTTCATCCTCATCACTAGATGTGGTTTCTTGGCGCCCTGGTTTCCCTTGCTCTATGATGTCTCTTTCATAGTCATCAAAGGGCATGGTTGCCGTAGATTCAGTCTCAGTGATGTTACCACTATCCTGAGGACCCCTTGAGGCTCCTTCAGTAGTGGCAGCTGAATCTACATGAGTCCCCTCGACATCAGTAGGACTCACCTCTGTAAAGATTTGCTGACGGGGGCTAGAGATAAGAGATCTCTCTAGGCTCTGTTGATCCTTAAGAGGGTGTTGTGGATCAACTTCATTGCCCTGAAGAGACATAATCTCTTCATCAGCTCCAATTAAAAGGTCAGTAAAGGATATGGAAGTGAAACCTAGTGACCCATGACTTTGATCAATGTCTAAAGGCATTGAGCCTATGATGGGGCTGCCTTTTTTTGGCTGCTCAAGGGAGTATAGAGACTCTCCCTGAGGGCTTTTAGCTTGGGTTTGGGGCTCATGGGTCTGAGACTAAGGAGACTCAAGACCCATATTGAGGTCAATTGTGAAGGATGGTTGGACCTCAGGCTGAGTGGGAGCCCTTTGTTCCACTCTAGCCTTTTTGGGTAGAACATGAGGAGCTTGTTCAATCAGAGAAGATTGAACAAGGGTTCGTTTGGGGCGTCTTTGATAAGTAAAGGTAATGGGTGGAGAAGGTAGGTTTGGCAAAGTGAGGGTAGTTGCTAGTGTGGGTTCATCACCTGTGGGGTTAACAGGGATGTCACCAGGAGCCATTGGCTCAATCATACCTGGAAGAAGTGCAGTATCTCTTCCGGTGAAGTTGGTGGACACTCTCTTCAAAGTCTTGAAGATGGTCAGCCTCATTTGAGGAGCAGTCAGAGCAGCTGCGCAGACAAGCTTGCTCTGGTCCAGCTCACAATTGATTATGTGCTGGAGAAACCTGGGATACATGAAGAATGTGTCCCTTTGAAGATTTCCCATGAGATTGGTCAGCACAAATCTTGAGTAGTTGAAGCAGAGGCTTTTCACCAAACCATGACTAGGCACCCAAGTTCATATGGGATTTGATCCCATCCCCGAGATTTATTGGACAAGCAGTGAAGAACCACATGCAGCAGGAACTTCCAATTGTAAGAGAAGTTAAATTTGTAGACAGTTGACCTGCTAACATCTCCACCATATCCCATTTGGATATAAGAATTGTCCAAATCTGCTTTGGGGAATTCTGTTGGAGCGCCCTCATCATGAAGCTCTAGATGCTCCCTGATGATATGTTCAGAAATGACCAACTCCTGGCCACAGATGCTCGATCGAATGACACGAACCCCATTTAGGGTTTCAATCTGACCATTTGCCCAAAATTCAGACATATGGTTTGAGTAAATCGTTGGGTTAACAGTCAGAGCGGTGTAGTGAGAAGATTGGGTTAGAAAGGAGATGATGTCTGAGAAGTCAACATCCCTTGAAGAATCAAGGAGTGTGACTTGGTTGTGCTGAGGGTTAAGTGCCATTGAAGAAAGTTACAGGAAGATAGTTCGGAATAGGGTAAATTGAAGATGAAGAAAGCTTTTAGGGAAGTAATTTTGGTGAAAAGGATGTAAGTGATTAGCCGGAGGTATTTAAATGGGTGGAATGGCCGTTTAAATGGGGGTTTGGATAAGACGATGTGAGGTTTCAGTGGATGATGTGACATGGGCGGTAAGGTTAGTCCATTTAAATAATCCGACATCATTAACAAAATCTTTACTTTTTACAGAGTGGGGCCCAAAAGATTTCCGTTACACAGTAAAATCTTTCTTCCGAGTATAAAGCATTTCCGAAGATAATGTTCTTCCGAAGGCAAATTTACTTCCGAAGGTAAAGTGATTACTTCCGAGAGTATATGTTGCTTTTCAAATGGAGAGTGTTATAAGCTTCGGAAGTAGATCTGATATGAAATCAATCGCTACTTCCGAGACTTAACACTCTTCCGAGAAGAAAATTATCCTGGGAGAAATTTGCTTCGGAAGATATGTGAAATATCTTCCGAGGGTTAATTTCCCTTTGGAAGAATTCATACTTGGATAAAATTTTAGAAAAAGATCTTTTGTAACAGGGCTTAGATTGTTTTGACATAAGACTTTACACATTAAAAGGTTTTCAAATGAGATCAACTAATCAAGGATAATCATCCCAATAGCTGTAATGAGATATTTAAATCTTTGTTCATCAAATGCTTTGGTGAACAAGTAAGCATATTATTCATTTGAATCAACTTTGATTATCTTGATAAGATTTTTCTCATGAATATCTCTAATGAAATGATACCTGATATCAATGTGCTTAGTCTTGGAGTGCTTCACTGGATTTTCAGTAATGGATATAGCACTGTTGTTGTCAATGTGGATAGGAGTGCTCATGAAGTTGAATCCGTAGTCTATCATCTGGTTTTGAATCCACAGCAGCTGAGCACAGCAACTAGCAGCAGCAATGTATTCAGCTTCAGCAGTTGATGTAGAGACACATGATTACTTCTTGCATTGCCATGAGATGATCCTTCCACCAAGAAATTGACATCCACCGGATGTTGATTTCTTGTTGATATTGCAGCCACCATAATCACTGTCAGAGTAACCATAGAGATTGAAATCACTATTTCTGGATACCAGAGACCTAGTTTAGGTGCTCCTTTAAGGTATCTAAGAATTCTCTTGGCAGCTATTAGGTGAGACACCTTTGGAGCAGCCTAATATCTTGCACGAATGCAAGTTGCAAACATGATATCAGGTCTACTTGCTGTGAGATACATCAAAGAACCAATAATCGCTTTCAACTAATGTTGATCAGTATCCTCCCCCTTAGAATTAGGGCATAGATTGTGGTTTTTGGGTATAGGTGTTTTTGCTGCTTTACAATCTTTCATATCAAATCTTTCTAAGATATCATTGACATACTTAGATTGATTGATAAAAAACCCTTCTTTTATTTGCTTTACCTGAATTCCAAGGAAAAAGTCCATTTTTCCCATTGAACTCATCTCAAACTTCTTCTTCATAATGCTCTCAAAGTCTTTACACATTTGGTCATTTGAAGAACCAAATATGATGTGATCAACATAGACTTGAACGAGCAAGATGTCCTTCCCAGACTTCCTTATGAAAAGAGTCTTATCAATGGTACCTCTAGTGTAACCATTCTTCAGGAGAAACTGAGACAATGTCTCATACCGCAGCCTAGGTGCTTGGTGCAGCCCATATAGAGCTTTATCCAATTTGCACACATAGTTGGGATGCTGTGGATCTTCAAATCCCGGAGGTTGGCATGAATAGACTTCCCTATCTATATCTTCATATAGAAAGGCACACTTGACATCAAGCTGGTAGACAGTGAAATTCTTGGATGCAGCATAAGCAAGGAAGATCCTAACTGCCTCAAGTCTTGCAACAGGTGCAAAGACATCAGTATAATCGATTCCCTCCTCTTGAGTGTATCCTTGAACCACCAGTCTTGCCTTGTTCTTGATAATCAAGCCTCTATCATCTCTCTTGTTTCTGAAAACCCATTTAGTGCCTATAGGTACTTGACAAGATGGTAGCGGACATAGATTCAACCAGCTACTATCTTTCAAGGCATCTTCCACCTTCTTGGGTTCCATTTGGGATAAAAAGCATGAGTACAAACAGACATTTCCATTGTGAGTTTGTCCTCTTGTTCTCACTCCTTCAGAGACTTCCCCTATGATGTTCTCAACTGGATGAGTGTTATGAATCCTAAGTCTAGGAATCACCTCCAGTTGCAAAGATAAATCCAAATTGGACATATTTTGCTCAGGAGCTTGAATACTTGGTCCAGCTGTTGTTTCAAACTCATTCAATGAGGGCTGATTGAATGAAGGAGAAACATCATCATTTGTTTGCTGTGAAGCATCATCAATAGTTGCATGTTCCTTCAAGATGTTGCTTTCATCAGCTTGGTGTTGTGCAGGGTCACCTGAAGAAATTTGAAAGTCAATAGGTGAACTGCTTGTTGAAGCTCCACTATCTCTTGAGATGGTTATACCGTCAGATCTTTCAATAGTGGGAACTTGATTTGCTGTAGCTCTTGGAGAACTTGGAATAGGTCTGGGAAGCTCAAACAGTTGATCTTCATCAGAGTCACTTTGAGCACCTGTTCCAGCTGAAACATTCTCACAAGATGGTTTAGAATAGTTTAGAAACAATTCTATATCAAAGATATGATCAGGGCCATTCTCCCTAACACAAGGAGTGTGCTCATTGACTACAATGTTGGAAGATTCCTCAAATTGTTGATTTTTAATATTATAAACTCTATAAGCTTTAGAGTAAGAGGATATCCAACAAAGATAGCATCATCCGACTTTTCAGCAAATTTTGCCAAATTGTCTTTTGTGTTAAGTATGCTACACCTGCTACCAAATGACCTTAGAAAGCCAATGAACGGTGGCCTCTTGTTCCATAACTTATAAGGGGTTTTTCAATGTGGCTTTACTACAAGAACCCTGTTCTGCACATAGCATGCAGTGCTGACTGCCTCTACTCAGAATGTAAGAGGCAGCTTTGAATCAGCTAACATAGTTCGAGCAGCCTCAATAAGTGTCCTATTCCTCCTCTCAGCAACACCATTTTGTTGAGGAGTTCAGGGAGCACTATATTGTCTGGCAATCCCTTTTGAGTTACAAAATGAGTCAAGAACTTGGTTCTTAAACTCAGTCCCTTGATCACTTCTAATTATTTTAACCTTGTGATCAACTTGATTTTCTATTTTAAGAATAAAAGATTTCAAAGTTTCAGCAGTTTCATCTTTGGTTCTTAAAAAGAATACCCATGTAAATCTAGTAAAATCATCAACAATCACAAGGCAATATGATTTCCTTCCAATGCTCATTATACTTGTGGGACCAAATAGATCCATGTGCAATAAGTGTAATGGGGTGGTGATGGAGTTAACGACTTTGGATTTATGAGATGCCCTGTGTTGCTTCCCTTTCAGGCATGCAACACAGTTATCTTTGCAGAAAAATTCCTTTTTAGGCAAACCATGTACCAAGTTATTTTTAGCCAATTTATTCATTGTCTTAAAATTTACATGACACATTCATTTATGCCATAGTGTTGACTCATCACCATCAGATTTGGAAAGAAAGCATGATACTTCTCCCATTGGGGAAGCATTGTTCATATCCAGCTTGTATATATCCCCTTTTCTGGGAGATCTAAGAAGCACCAATTCCTGAGGAATTGTCATCCCGGGTTTTAGGATTATGCACTCATGTTCTATGAAGAGCATTTGATGCTTTTGATCACAGAATTGAGAAAAACTTAACAGGTTGTGTTTAAGCTGTTTGACAAAATTAACTTTGTCAACCTTTAACTTTCCATTGGATATACTTCCTCTACTAGAAATATATCCTCCGACCTCACCTCCAAACTGGACAGGACCTCCATCATAATGTTGAAATTGTTGAAGGAGAGATCTGTTCCCTGTCATGTGCCTGGAGCATCCACTATCCACAATCCAAATGTTGTTATTCTTATCATATGGATGTCCTTTATTTTCATCTATTCCGGCCATGAGTGCCTGAGCACAAGTCACATCCTGTACCATGAAGCTCCAGTCAACTTCTTGAGCCATTGCAGCTGTTTCTGTTGACTTTCCAGGGGGCTTTAGTGTAGAGGGATGTGTGGAGGCCTGTGGGGTTCTCGGATTGGACTTGGGAACCTTGCATTCCCTTGCAAAATGACCAAGTTGATTACAGTTGTAACATTTGGCCTTGGTTTTGTCAAACCCAAATTTGCTGTTGATTGGGTTCTGGGGAAATTGCCTTCTAGTTCTCTTAAAGAACTTCTTTGCTCTGTAGGTTAGAAGAGCCATTTGTTGGAGTATGTCCACGTATTCCATGTCATCCGAGCTGAAACACTCTAGATCATAAAAGCAATATTGATAATCATTTGAGTGTCCACTTTTTGAGACAAAAGCACAGCTATCCTGAAAGGAGCTTTGCTGAGCTTGTTGACACCTTGGAGTCTCAGGAAATGTGATGTATGGCCCAGAAGAACAAGATGGCTGCTGGGTGTAAGTCAGGTATTGTTGAGGCTGGGAGATTCCTGAGCCTTCAGCAACCATTAAAGCGTTGCTAGCATGGAGACTCAAGGGTCTGCTTGTCTGATGACCCCTCTTACTTTCCATTTCCATACGGTATCCATCAAGGATCCCATAGAGTTCGGTCATGGTGAGTGTATTCAGATTCTCTGTTCTCTTGATAGAGACACAATAGAATGTCCACTCATTGGGTAATGCACTCATGAACTTTCTTGTAAGGTCTCTGAGTTCATGAGCAATTCCCACAGATTGAAGGGAAGAAATGAGATCCATGTACCTGAAGTATTACTGGCTAAGAGTCTCTCCAGCAATATAGATGGAGTTCTCGAACTGCTGCTTCAGTGAGTCCTTCTTGGAGTCATTTGAGCTTGAGTACATTTGAGCAAGCGCATCAAACAATTCTTTGGCAGACTTGCAATGCTCAAACCCCACCATGATGGAGTTGGGAAATGCAGTCATGAGAACAGTCATAGCATTGCTGTCGATGTCCAACTTCTTCCGGTCCTCATCAGAATAATCTTCAACAGCTTTCTCAATCATGGCACCGTTTCCACCAGCTACTTTTGGCTTATACGGGCCATTGACAATAGATTGCCACATCTTGGTGTCTTGATACCTGATGAAGCCTTCCATTCTTCTGCTCCAGGACTTAATGTTTTCAGGGGTGATGATGGGTGCTTTGGTCATCGTCCCCATCTCAACTTCAGATTTGTTGAGGGCCATTTTGAGTGAGGTATAAGGAGGAGTGAAAAACAGGTTGATAAGGATGGTAAGATCTCACAATCAAGAGCCTAAAAAGCTCTGATACCAATTGCAGGATCGGGTTTGTCACTTAAACACTTGGATTTCTCTCAAACTCGCTTACAAAACACTCAAATCAGATGAAGTAAGTCTTTTACAAGAGTTGATAATAATATAATAAGTTGCAAGGAACACATAGAAATAATTTTCAAGGCACTTATATATATTACTTCTCAACTCAAGATATTACAAGACTCTTACAAGCATGATACATGAGTTACAATGAGAAACTATATATACTAGATCCTACAACCGGATATACTTTGATACCAGCTGGAAACCTAAGACTAAAGCACATACTACAATGCTAAAGTTAAGGTATCTTAGATAAAGTATTATCTAAGATATGGTAGTCATGACATGTCCATGACTTACCTTTTGTCACCAACTAAAGATAGCAACTGTACTTAACATAAAAGGTAAACAGTGGATTAAATTATGGTCAACTACATGGCTTTTGAGAAAAAGCCATGCAGTATCTCAAAGGTCTGCAGCGGAGTGTCAGGGAGACCATACTTAAGTCCACTGGATAATAGTAGTGTCTTCCGAAGGTAAGTTGGCTTCGGAAGAACAAGTTCTTCTGAAGCCACTTATACTTCGGAAGAGGCTTCTATACTTCTGAGGCTTGAGGACTTCTATACTTCGGAAGTTGACTTTAGATCTTTCATTCTAAGTCTTGATCTTTGGAAGTAGGTTCTTTGTCTTCGAAAGTTGGAGTTTTCCTTCGGAAGTAAGTTTTACACTTTGTCTTCGGAAGAGCTCCTTTTTCCTTCGGAAGTTCCACACTTAGCTTTGGAAGTCCTTTATTTGTTGTACCAAAATCTTCTAAGTGATTTGGTTTTGGTTGCACCAGCCTTTCTAGATCCAACAGTTGTTGGTGTGGCAGGGCTCTCAATCTCTATCACTGGGCCTTTAGCCAAGGTTTTCCCTTTGAAGCTAATCTCAGGGTCTGGCTGAACATCCAGTTGACCAATGACATTACTTGATTGCCTTTGTCCTTCTAAGGCTAAACTCTTCACTAATTCTGTCTTGAATCCTGAGTGCTAATCTGTCTTCTTGTCTTGATTGACATGGGTTCACAAGTGGTATGTTGATCAGGTCAAGACCTTCATAGTAGTTCAAGGTCTAAAAATTAAATACTTCTTGTTTCCCTTGAACTCTGTGAAGAACGAGGGCTCTTCTATAAGCATCATACCTCCACCCAATATTGTAGTTTGAGGTTCCTTGAGGTGGGGATGACATAGCCCTTGGAATGCCTTCCTTAAAGAGACTCCTAATGATAGAGTCTATAATGTTCACATCAATGTGAACTTGAGGAAGTTGCTGAGTATGCACAATTGCAAGTGAGGATGGTGAGTCCTCAATGTCCATACTCCCTGAAAACTCCCAGGTTCTGTGACTGTAATGACTTTCTTCCCCTTTTTGGTAGCATCACCCTCTTGCATAAGTGAGTTAGGAGTTAGGTCAATCATATTCACAGGTTCTTGTGTTCCTGGTTGAGCTCCCTTTTAAGGTCTCCCAGCTAGTTTTTCCCTGAGATAAGATATCTCAAGTTGCTGATCATTGACCATATTTTGCAGGGTAGTCACCTGAGATTCAAGGTGACTAACCTTAGAGACTAAATAGGAGCATGTTTTTGACAGTTTTTGCACCTTTAGTCTCATATTCCCCTCATCTTTATCAGAAGAACCATTGGGGGATGAGTTGATTGGACTAAGGTCCTCTCTCTTACCACCAGCTTCAGGTTCTTGGCTGTTGGATTTCCTCTGCATATTGATATCCTCAGTTGAGGTGTCAATGGGCTGAGTTGCCATGGTTGAGGTCTTAATGATGTAATCACTTGCAGAAGTGAGCGCCTCTTCTATATGGATATCCTGAACAGGTTCAGAAGTATCCACCTCAGTTATGGGTGACTGATGTGGGCTAGACAAAGTAGACTCAGGAGTACTCATCTCTCTTTGAGTAGGGGAAGAGTAGAGAGACTCATGGTACCCACTGAAACCTAAGTCTTCATCAGTATTGAATGAGAGGTTGGGAATGGGTTGATTTAAGTCTAATGACTAGGGATGGTAACTATCCGTTAAAGGTTGTTCACTTGAGTGTTGAGACGCAGAGTGAAGGCTTAAGGCAGTTGGGCTTGTGAGCTCATCAGGGTGAGCATGAGGAACCTCAGCCCTGATTGTTGAAGAGATGGGAGTGGTTTGCTCCTCAGGGGAAGTGGGAGCTCTAGTGTCCACTTCCTCCTGTTTGGGTGAGTATATGGGGGCCTGCACAGATTCAATAGCTTGAGCAGGGGTTCGTTTGGATTTTCTTTGGTAGGTGAGGGTGATTTGGGGCGTTTTTGGTGGTTGAGAGGTAGAAGGTGTGGGTTCATTACTAACTTGTGTTGCTAGGTTGTCACCTTGAGTAATGAGCTCTAATATTTTTAGGACAAGGGCTGTTTCTACCCCTAAGAAGCCTACAGTTGGCTTCTTCATAATTTTAAAAATGCCGGGCTTCATCTGTCCTAATTTGAGAATATTATATGTTTCCCTCAACTGTGAGCCCAGTTCACAGTTGAGAATGTGTTGAACATATCTAGGAAACATATAATACTCTAAGGAGTCCAAGTTAGCAAGCAAATTTCTATAAACAAAATTGAGAGTACCTGAACTTGACCCATTGAACCATTCCATGTACTATGAAGGAGAGATCCTCCGGAATCTGGTCCCACCCTCCATGCTTGTTTGACAAGCTGTGGATAACCACATGAAGCAGGTATTTCCACTAGGATGAGGCCTTCCTTTTCCTAAAGGTCTTTATAGAGAAATCTCCCTCATAGCCCATCTGCTCAAAGGAATGATTTACAGCCTCCTTTGGGAAGGACAACTCACCTTCTTCATCATCCAGTTGCAAGTGAGTGTTTATGATGGCTGGAGTGATGAAGATTGTCCTCCCTTGCACTATGGCAGACAGTGCCTTCTCCACATCCATAATGACCTCTTGGCAGGTCTTCCAAAATTCAAGCAGATGATCCTCATAGAGAGTAGGATCAATGGTTAGGGAGGTGGAGTATTTTGATAGAGCTAAGAAACGGCAAATCTCTGAGAAACTTTCATTTTTCTCAGAGCTTAACAGAGCAACTTGGTTATGTTGCCTGTGAAGTTGCATGGAGATATCTGGGTTGTTTCTGAGGTTTAGGTTGGCCATTTTAGAAGCTTAAGGATGAAGAAAGATGAAGAACAAAAGGCGGTTTGGGAGATTTTAGGTTTAAGGAATAGTGTAATTGAGGAAGATAGTGAAAGAGGGGGGGAACCATTGGGCATTTATGTGAAAAGGATTTGAGACAAAGTTATTGAAAGAGGATAAACTTTGAAATCCGCATGTCGGTTCCACCTCTGAAAAGTAGTTTACTTTTTCCCAAAAAGTAGTTTTCTTGGAAGTCGAGACATCTTCCGAAGGTTATTTGCTTCGGAAACTCTGAAGAAAAATCTTCCGAAGGCAAATTGGCTTCGGAAGAGATTTCAAAGGTTTTTTGAGAATTTTGCTTCAGAAGAGAATTTACACTCGGAGATTTTTATTCTAAGAAGAATAAATACTTTCGAAGGTAAATTGCTTTCGGATGAAACTTGTTCTTTGAAAACATACGAAGTACTTAAGTTGATTTTAAGCTTCGAAAGTTATTTAAGAAATTTCTTCCGAAAGTAAAATCACTGAAGCAATTATTTGTTTACAAAGACATAAACTTCTTCCGAAGGTAATTTTGAATCATCCGAAGAGATCAAGATTTTCAAAAATCTAACAAAAGTATTTTGAATATATTTTATTCCAAAGAAAACAAGGGCTTATGAAGGTGATATAATGGACAACTTAGGACACACAGGTTTTAGAAATAAATTTGATTAAGTTTTAAGAAAAGCTATTCAAAGTTAATCATCCCAATAGCTGATACAAGATATTTAAATCTATGCTCATCAAAAGCTTTGGTGTACAGATCAGCATATTGTTCATTTGTGTTAACTTTGACTAGTTTTATTAATCCCTTTTCAAAGTTATCTCTAATCAAATGATACCTGATATTAATATGCTTTGTCCTTGAGTGCTGCACAGGATTCTCTGTGATGGAGATAACACTATTGTTGTCTATATAGATGGGAGTCTCTTTAAAGTTAAATCCATAGTTCAGCATCTGATTTTGAATCGAAAGCACTTGAGCACAGCAACTTGCAGCAGCAATGTATTAAGCCTCACCAGTTCATACATACACACAGGATTGTTTCTTGCATTGCCAAGAGACTACTCTTCCAGCAAGAAATTGACATCCCCCTGATGTAGACTTTGCAGTCATGTTGCAAGCACCATAGTCACTATCTGTATAAGCATACAGATTAAAGTTAGAATTCTTTGGATACCAAAGGCCAAGTGATGGAGCACCTTTGAGATATCTAAAAATTCTTTTGACAGTGACCAGGTGTGACATCTTGGGGTTGGCTTGATATCTTGCACAAATGCATGTAGCAAACATGATATCTGGTCTGCAAGCTGTGAGGTACATAAGAGAGCCAATCATTGCCCTATAGAGATGTTCATCAACACACTCCCCCTCAAGATCAGGTCCAAGGGAGTGATTTCTGGCTATGGGTGTCTTAGCAACCTTACGATTAGTCATGTTAAACCTTTTAAGTATGTCCTGTACATACTTTGACTAACTTATGAAGATGCCATTGTCAACTTGCTTTACTTGAATTCCTAGAAAGAAATTGAGTTCCCCTATGGCACTCATTTCAAACCTATCCTTCATCAGCTTCTCAAAGTCTTTGCAGAGCTTTGGATTAGTTGACCCAAAGATAATGTCATCTACATATACTTGAACTAGAATTATGTCCTTTCCTATTCATTTGATGAAGAGAGTTCCATCTATAGTACCTCTTTTGTAGCCATGTTGACAGAGATACTAAGATAAAGTCTCATACCACTTTCTTGGTGCTTGGTGCAACCCATAAAGAGCTTTATCAAGCCTGCAGACATAATCAGGATGATTAGGATCTATAGTACCTCTTTTGTAGTACCTCTTTTGTAGTACCTCTTTTGTAGCCATGTTGACAGAGATACTAAGAGAAAGTCTCATACCACTTTCTTGGTGCTTGGTGCAACCCATAAAGAGCTTTATCAAGCCTGCAGACATAATCAGGATGATTAGGATCTGCAAACCCAGGTGGCTGTCTGACATACACCTCTTCATCATTCACCATATAAAGAAAAGCACACTTGACATCAAGTTGGTAGACCTTGAAATTCTTGGATGCAGCAAAAGCTAGGAATATTCTAACAGCTTCAAGTCTTGCCACAGGAGCAAAACCATCTGTGTAGTTAATTCCTTCTTCTTAAGTATATCCTTGAATAACTAGTCTTGCCTTGTTCTTGATGACAAGTCCTCTATCATACTTCTTGTTCCTAAAAACCCATTTGGTTCCTATGGTAGTCTTCCCTTCAGGAAGAGGACATAGGTTTCAAACCTTTTGCCTTTTGAATTGAAGCGGCTCCTCTTGCATAGCTTCAACCCAACTTCCATCCTTTGGAGCCTCATCAATTTTCTTTGGCTCTATCCGGGACAAGAAACAAGAGTGAAGACAAACATTTGCTTCATGGGTTTCCTCTTGTTCTCACCCCTGAATCAACATCTCCAATGATGTTTGTGGTAGGATGAGACTTGTGGATCCTTAGCTGAGGGATCACAACAAGTTGCTTAGACAGGTCTAGATTTGAAAAATTTTGATCTGGCAAAGAAGATTCATCCTCCACATTAGCACACTTATCAAGATTGACTTGATCCAATGATTGTGTGACATCATTAATGATGTCTTTAATGTAGTGGTGATCAGCATCAAGAAATTCTTGATCACTTTCACCACCACCATTTTCTCCAACATTTGAGGCTCCTTCTTCTGAGTTTTGTGCCTCTAAGATGGAATTTGAAGGCAACCCAGAAGCATCAGCAGGATTTGTCATTGATGTACTGGTAGAAGCTTCATTTGAAGGAATAGTTACCACTGGAGCTGAAGATGTGTAACTTGAAGGTCTTCTGAGCTCAAATCTTGGGTCAGGATCACCTGTTGGTAATATATCTGTAAATCCTGAAACATTCTCACAAGATTTGTTAAAACAGTTGGTAACTAAATCAAGATCAAATAGCCAATCCGGACTAGAACCTTTCACACTGGGAGTGTGCTCATTGAAAGTCACATTGGCTGACTCCTCAACTACTCTAGTTCTGAGATTGTATACTTTATAAGCTTTAGCTTGAGAAGAGTATCCAATAAAATGTCCATCATCTGATTTCTCAACAAACTTGGCAATTTGATCTTTGATATTCAAGATGGTGCAAGGACATCCAAATGACCTGAGAAAACCAATGAAAGGTTTTCTCTTGTGCCAAAGTTCATAAGGAGTCTTACCATGTTTTTCCTCTCAGCAACACCATTTTGCTGAGAAGTCCTGGGAGCACTATATTGTCTTGTAATACCTTTTTCATTACAAAATGTATCAAGGATTTGATTCTTGAATTCAGTTCCTTGATCACATCTTATGGCTTTTACCTTGTGATCACATTGATTCTCAATCTTTAAGATGAAATTCTTTAGAATCGCAGGAGTCTCATCCTTAGTTCTAAGAAAGAAGACTCAAGTGAATCTTGTAAAATCATATGTGATCACCAAACAATAAGAGGTCCTTCCTAGACTCATTACACTGGTGGGTCCAAAGAGATCCATATGTAATAAGTGTAGGGGATTAATGATGGAGTTTCTTTCCTTTGGCTTGTGAGAAATATTGTGTTGCTTCCCTTTCAGGCATGCAACATAGTGGTCATCACTTGTAAACTCTTTCTTTAGTATTCCAATTACCAAATCATTCTTAATTAATTTATTCATGTTTTTAAAGTTTACATGGCACATTCTTTTATGCCAGAGGAAAGATTCATCATTATTTGCTTTAGACAGAAAGCATGAAACTTCTCCTGAGGAAGATGTTTCTTGCAAGTCCATCTTGTACATGCTCTCTTTCCTAGGGGCTCTGAGCAGGATGTGCTCATGAGGAATGACCGTCCCGGGCCTGAGAACAATGCACTCATGCTCAGTGAAGTGCATGTTATGACTCTGATCACAAAATTGGGATACACTCAAAAGATTGTACCCAAGCTCTTTAACAAAGTTTACCTTCTCAATGCTGAGCTTACCATTTGTGACCTTTCCCCTTCCTGTAATGTAACCTCCTATATCTCCTCCAAAAGCAACTGGTCCTCCATCAATTCTTTCAAACTTTTGGAGTAGTGACCTATTGTCTATCATGTGCCTGGAACAGCCACTGTCAATGATCCATACATTTCTGTTTGTCTTGAGTTGTTCCTGCACAAAAGAGATGGTTAGTTACATTTGAAAACCCAAACCTCATTGGTCTTGGGCTCATCAAAAGAAGTTGAAGACAATGCAACAGTAATTGATCCTATAGTCATGCTAGAAGGATCATTTATTGATGTTGATGAAGAACTTTCAGTCACTTGGTCTTTCTTTGACTTCCACACCACCTTTGGAAGCTTAGACTTGACCTTCAATACTTCAGAAGTTTTGATGACTGGACCTTCGGAACATCTTGCTTTCACTGCAGCATGCTTCAGTGCTTCAGAAGTATTCCATTCTTCCGAGACCAAATTTTCTTACGAAGGTAAGTTTTTGTTAGGACCTGGTATTTGAACGAAATACCTAGTGATTAGCGTGTTAAACAAACTCAAATAGTGCGGAATCCTATTTGATTGGCGATCCAATCAGTGAGAACACACGAAGAATCAATCAAGAATTGAATCCGACGTTAGAAATCGATTAGGAACCAATCTAATGTGTTCTGTGAACTTGGAGAACGATTTGGGAGGTCTCTGGACGGCTAGGGTACGTCTGGAATCGTAATGGGATGAATCCTTACGTTTTTCCACGAATTTGGTCTATTTATAGGTTAGTATTGTTCAATCGTGCGACTGGGCCATAAGTATGGTTCAGTCGTGCGATTGAACCATGCGGTTGATTCATTCGCACGACTGAGTGTTCAGTCGTGCGATTGAGCCAATCTTATGTGTCAATCATACGACTGATCCAGTCTCCTGGTTCAGTCGTGCGATTGAGTCAATCATATGAAGTTATTCATGCGTGTGGTCCATTCGCATGGGCCATTCGCATGAGAATTTCAATAAGTTAAGTTTGAATGTTTTAATTAATATAACATAATGTGCAATCATTCAAACAATCATAAACCCAATCAATTCAATCACGACTCATTAATGAAATATTAAACATTACAAGTAACAACCAATTCATGTCATTTCATTAGTCAATACAAATTACATCATAATTAGACAGACAAGTTCATTACATTACAAATCATGATCTAGGGACATACATGCATCAACAAACTCCCCCTTGGACCTAGATCTATCTAATCTCTTGTCTTCTGCATAACCTCCTTATACTTCTTGTACTTCTCCTCCTTAGTGACTCTTGCGTGAATCTCAAACGCAAAACAAAGTCGTATAACGTTTTAGAACTGGAGGGCTTGTACAATGTCTTGTGTGTCATAGAACAGTGGCCACTTGTATAATGTATAGACATCATTAGCAGACAAGTTGGTTAGCCACATTGGGTCGAATACCCTGATAGTATCCATTTGGCCCTCTTTCTTCAGAACTATGACAGCTTCAGCAGTTCTCCAATCATAGTACCACCATTTGAAGTGTGGAGTGAAGTCCTTTGGCATTTCCCTGAGAGGGATTCTCGACATAGTGCGCGGAGGACTCCACTTCAACACAATCTTGGGCTTGCCAGTAATGGCATCAACTTCAGACCTTCTTATGTACCTCGTAGGCTGTTGTGGTCTGAAGTTAACCCATCTGGTGTGGTACTCCTTCTTCAGGGCAGCCTCGAAACAGCCTGACATCTTTCTTGGGTCAGCATACAGCAGCTTTAGCTTAGCCAGCTGGTTGAGCTCAAAACCAGGTAGAGTCTTCAGATCATGTGGAAACCTGAAGTACTCTATGCCCTGTTCCCTCTTAACTGCATACGCGTTAAGGTCATCAAAATAAGCCCATGCAATAATCCTGCTTGACACCTTGTGGTGTTTCTTGACTCTGTAGAGCTTGGTGTAGGCATCTTTCTTTGGTGCAGCACGCTGGGCTCTCACTTCTTCAAAACAGGCAGCCCACTCAGCCTTTCGAATGTCTACGTCATCATTTGAGGCTTGGGCTGTTCCTTCGGTCTTTTCGGTTTCCTGCTCCATCTTGTCTAGTACCTCAAACGTATCACTGACTAGGGACTCACCCAGATTGGGGACCACATTACCCTCGTTGTCAGCGTACTGAGGGTACTCTTCTGCAGTAATATGTTCAACCTCAACTTCATCAACGTCATTTAGTTCTTCATCACTGGTTGAATCAACTGGTGGAGCATCCTTGACAATTTCATCAGGATTGAGTCTGAACATCTCTGCCAGTTGCTCGTTAGATAGGTCATGAATTATTTCCCCTTCTTCAGGGGTATAACTCACAGACCTTCTTACAATCCCTTGTAGATCAAGAATCATGGTTAATTGAGTCTTGACCTGTTGAAGGGGAGCAATGTCAAACTCATCCCTTTGAAAGTTTGGATCTGTTTGATTTAAACATTCAACACATAAACCATTAGTAAGTAATCAAACAGAATTATATAAACTTAATATATAAACATTCAACACAATTGTTTTTCATTACATGATTCAAACACAAAATAAATAAATACATAAGACATCTAATCTGTACTTTTGTCTTGAATCATGGGCGCGTCGCTCGGAGGAGCAGAAGTGGTAGATGACTGGTCCTGTCGATGCTTCGATCTTCGCTCTTGACCAGAAGCAGAGGCCGATGCAGCCGCATCCCCTACTTCTGCTTCATCATCATCATCTCTACCTTCTGTCCTTTCTTCCTCAGTCTCTTCATCATCCTCATCATCCTCCTCATCTTCATCATCATCATCATCGTCATCATCACCATCTCCATCACCCTCCTTTATCTTCAAAGGCTCATCCTTTGACCCCTTTAACCTCAGCATAATCGTCTTGTTGGTAGTCTCCAACTCCTCTATACGTTTGGCTGATTGGGCCTGCTGGTCCTGGAGTTGGGACATCTCGACTCTCTGAGCATCGCTTAGCTAGGTCTGCTGATCTATCACCCGAGCCTGCTCTGCCATCTGCTGAGACTGGGCAGCAGTCAGGTCGGTCAACTGGCGAATCTGCGCCGCCTTCTCCTCATCTGCAGCTAGCAGGCGCATCACCATACGGTTAAGCGCCGACAGCTGCTCCTCTACCCCGATGTGAGGTAGAGTAGATCCATATACATGTGATGGCTGGGCTGAAGGTCCGGCATGATGTGAGGTGGTGGTGGTAGTAGCAGTGGTGAATATGGGTCGGTAAGCAGGTGCTGGTGATGTAGGTGTGAATGGTATGGTGGTGGATGGGAAGGATACAGTGGTTGTAGGTAAGGTGGTGGCTGTGGTAGCAGTAGTGGATGTGGTGGCTGTGGTGATGGGTGGTATGTCAGTGGAGGTGGTAGTGGTGGCTGTGGTAGTGGAAGTAGTGGCAGCAGTGGTAACGAAGGTCAGACGACGCTTCTTCTTCTTCAGTCCGTGGGGTTGAGCCATCCTCTTCCTCCTAGTCCCGGTGGAAGTGGATGCTCCCTCTGCAGCTCTGCCCACTGAACCCGGAGCATAGCTCGGGTCAGTCTCTCTCTCTGAGGAGTCCCGAGGGTGTTCACCAACCACCTTAAGCCCGTGTTCTGTGGGAACAACTTCGCTTCCCACAGTCCTAGTGAGGGGCTCCTCATTCGACTCCTCCTCCTCCTCCTGATCACCAACAGTGAACTCCTGATGGAAACCGGCCGTCTCAGCAACCTCTCCGGCAGTGGCAGACCCCGGGGGAATAACATCAGAATGAGTGCCTCTAGGTGGAGTAGGCATATCATCCCCGGCGTCGCCGCTATCATCATCATCTGAATCAATATCTGGTAGAGCAATCTGCTCTACATCTGAATCACTATCATCGTGGCGCCACTTTCTCTTGGCTGGCGCCACATAGTCAGCACGGGCCAGATGCCCAAACAACCTCCTGACAGGGGGTTTCACCTGCTTCCCCCTGTACACCTTCATCCTGCCTAACGTAGTGTCATCCATGACCTCGAGCACTACAGCATCCTCCTTCTCCTTCGGCAGGGAGGGAAGCTTCTGATCTATAATCATCTGCATAAACCTCGGATACATGCAGAAGCCTTCCTTCCCTTTCCCCTCAATGTTCTCCACCAGGTAGGTGAAGATCATTTTGGAGAAGCTGAACGGGTGGTTCAGCACCAATGCAGCATAAGCGTTCTGGATCTGATCCGACAACTCATCAAATCCTCCCTTCCTCGACGCTATGCACTTCAGTAGAACATGCGCAAGATACTTGAACTAGGGACAGAGGTTACTCTTGTTGAGTACCCCAGCATTGATGTCCCCAGAGTACTTGGCTCTCATAAAACATCCTCTGACCGTGAGGGGGTGTAGACGAGTAAGACAATCAGCATCATCCCCTAACTGTAGAACAATCCTCATATCCTCCTCTGAGATGGTAATAGCCTCACCAAAGATCGTACTGCTGATGCAATGAGGCTCAGAGGATATATCAACAGTCGCGCCTTCCCAGAAGGCCTGCTGCACTGATCTATACGGCGTGCATGGTGTAGAGATAGCATGAGCAATCCTGGATCTCAACGGAAACGTAATGATGCCTGAGAAGTCAGCTGCGTTCCTGGATGTCAAATCCAGATGAGCACATATGTTATGCTTTGTGCTCATGTTCCATCGACTCGCCATCTGTACCACATAACAATATAAACATTAGTACCTTTGGCTAAGAGCATAATGAAACACTTAAACTTGAATAGAATGATTCTGTCATGCGTTTGAGGTTGTGCGACTGAAATCAGTCGTGCGACTGAACAGTGCGATTGAGGTTCAGACGTGCGAATGATCTCATGCGTACGACTGAGTGTGCGACTGGACTCATGCGCATGTACTCTTATGCGGTTACACCAGTCGTGCGACTGAGTCTCATACGCGTGGTTCAGTCGTGCGGTTAAGTAAATCGCCCCCTTCAGTCGTGCGACTGAAGTTCATTACCAATTGTGAAGTCACTGGTTCGGTAAACATCCGAGCATGTTCTTGACGGAAGGATAAACAACAGCAAAAACCAAGAGACAACCAATAACACGAACTATAATATAATGGTTTTATTGATAAAACCTAACGATTACAAGCTCGTTACAACATAAGAATCAAGACTCTTGGCAAGGGGAGATCGAGCATGATCTCCCCTCTCATCCGGCAGCCCTAGGCTCCGGGCAGACTCCCTCCCCAAACCCTTAATCTCTCTACACATTAAAACTGGTATATATAGGCTTCGACCCATATTAGATGCGACTGGGCCCATTCGTGCGATTGGACCATGCGTATGGTTCAATCGTACGACTGGACCATGCGTATGGTTCAATCGTGCGACTGGACCACACTTATGGTTCAGTCTTACGAATGACCCAATCGCCTCTCTCAGTCGCATGACTGGCCTATTAACAAGGCACAGTCGCACGACTGAGTCTCATTCGCATATGCTCCTGCGAATGACCCAGTTTCATGTGTTTACAACATATCAGGTTCATTACATTAAGTCTAGACTATTCGACAAGCGACGGACACACTATATATGACAATATATGCTCCAACAAATTCCCCCTTGGACGTTGCTTGCGAATAGTAGATAACACCTCTTACAATCTTCGGTCAATCTTTGCTCTGGTTGTCAATAGAATCAAACGAAAACCATATCAGCCAACGTTGCCGATCCGTCAGGTTGCTACAATATCCCTGAAAATGAATTTAGGCACAATAGCTTTCGTTTACTTTGCAGAACACCATCACAGCATCAAGATTCCCCATATGACTGATGTTTCCAGATAATGACATGAACAGTTTTCCATTGCTTCAATCTTCACACAGGCTAAGCTGAATAACATTAACACCTGCAGAAATTCCCCCTCACATTCAGCATATCCCAATATATAAACGTTGTGCTCTGCCATGGCGTCTTCATACGGTGTATTGGGCAAAAGGTTGAAGGTTCCAATCCACAGCTGACAATATCAACCAAATCAGCATGCATGTAGATTCTTCATCGGAAACCGGCTCACATCATCACTTTCTGATTGCGTCTTCAATCTCTCTATACATGGATTCCCCCTAAGAATGAGAATCCTCTATGTGCGGATAGATATAACTTGATTGGCCCATAAATAGTCAGATGCTCCTGACTACCCCATAAAATCAGCACTGATTGCCGACATCTTTTCTTCTCTCTTTCGTGTTTCAAATACATTCACCTATTCTAGAAGTCCGACGAATAAGGGGTATACATCGAACTTATTTGACAAAAGAATCTCAGGGTGAATGTGCTTTGCTCATCCTCAAATCTGTGCAAAAGGTAATTCCAGACTTTTTAGTTTTTTTTTTTTTTTTTTTTTTTGGTTTGGAACACCGTTCATCCGTATGACGTGGAGGACAAATATCACATTCATATGAATGGATGATACGAATGATATATTCGTGAGACTGGTCATAAGACTGGTCCAGTAGCATGATTGGTCATAAGACTGGTCCAGTAGCATGATTGGTCATAAGACTGTTCCAGTAGCATGACTTGTCATAAGACTGGTCCAGTAGCATGACTGGTCATAAGACTGGTCCAGTAGCATGACTGGTCATAAGACTGGTCCAGTCGCATTCCAGTCGCATTCCAGTCGTACGAATGGTCCATTAGCATGGTCCAGTGGCACGAATGGTCCATTAGCATGGTCCAGTCGCACGAATGGTCCATTAGCATGGTCCAGTCGCACGAATGGTCCATTAGCATGGTCCAGTCACACGAATGGGTCTGTACGCAGATTTTCAGATCTGCAGCCGCCAAAGCTGCCAAAAACCCTAATTTGATGAATTTTACATGAACCGAAACAAAATAGACATCATCAGATTCGCAAGGGTCATAGGAACGTGGTTTTGAGTTCGATTTTAACATAGAAACAACACACGTAACAAGATCTGAGCAAAACACGAAGAACACGAAGTGGGTTTAACGTCAATATCTGAAATTAGATCCAGAAATCAAGAGCTCGGGTTGCTAGAATGATTGTTAGATCATTCCAGCAGTAACCGGCTATGATACCAATTGTTAGGACCTGGTATTTGAACGAAATACCTAGTGATTAGCGTGTTAAACCAACTCAAATAGTGCGGAATCCTATTTGATTGGCGATCCAATCAGTGAGAACACACGAAGAATCAATCAAGAATTGAATCCGACGTTAGAAATCGATTAGGAATCGATCTAATGTGTTCTGTGAACTTGGAGAACGATTTGGGAGGTCTCTGGACGGCTAGGGTACGTCTGGAATCGTAATGGGATGAATCCTTACGTTTTTCCACGAATTGGGTCTATTTATAGGTTAGTATTGTTCAATCGTGCGACTGGGCCATAAGTATGGTTCAGTCGTGCGATTGAACCATGCGGTTGATTCATCCGCACGACTGAGTGTTCAGTCGTGCGATTGAGCCAATCTTATGTGTCAATCATACGACTGATCCAGTCTCTTGGTTCAGTCGTGCGATTGAGTCAATCGTATGAAGTTATTCATGCGTGTGGTCCATTCGCATGGGCCATTCGCATGAGAATTTCAATAAGTTAAGTTTGAATGTTTTAATTAATATAACAAAATGTGCAATCATTCAAACAATCATAAACCCAATCAATTCAATCACGACTCATTAATGAAATATTAAACATTACAAGTAACAACCAATTCATGTCATTTCATTAGTCAATACAAATTACATCATAATCAGACAGACAAGTTCATTACATTACAAATCATGATCTAGGGACAAACATGCATCAACAAACTCCCCCTTGGACCTAGATCTATCTAATCTCTTGTCTTCTGCATAACCTCCTTATACTTCTTGTACTTCTCCTCCTAAGTGACTCCTGCGTGAATCTCAAACGCAAAACAAAGTCGTATAACGTTTTGGAACTGGAGGGCTTGTACAATGTCTTGTGTATCATAGAACAGTGGCCACTTGTATAATGTATAGACATCATTAGCAGACAAGTTGGTTAGCCACATTGGGTCGAATACCCTGATAGTATCCATTTGGCCCTCTTTATTCAGAACTATGACAGCTTCAGCAGTTCTCCAATCATAGTACCACCATTTGAAGTGTGGAGTGAAGTCCTGTGGCATTTCCCTGAGAGGGATTCTCGACATAGTGCGCTGAGGACTCCACTTCAACACAATCTTGGGCTTGCCAGTAATGGCATCAACTTCAGACCTTCTTATGTACCTCGTAGGCTGTTGTGGTCTGAAGTTAACCCATCTGGTGTGGTACTCCTGTAGGATTCTGTGTGCCCAAGACACTTAGAATATTGATGTGGTTAGTACGTCATGATCCAAGTCGGGTTATACCCAATAACAAGCTTAGCAAACACCAAATAATATTTAATTGATGATGTGATCATGCAATAAAATATTTACACCAAATTTGGAAATGGGTTTTCTAAATAACTTGCATGAGAGATGGAACAAATTATAAGGATAATTTGTTGATGAATTATTGTTATTCTTGTTATTTAAAAAGGTTTTAAATAACAATAATAATATATGAGTGTAACTTAATTAATTTGTTAATTAAGAGGGATATGTCACATTTAACATAAGTCTAGAATGACATTTTAATGTGTGTGACATAATGTGAATTCTATTAAGTTATGTTGGTGTTTTAAAGGGAGGGAAAAACAATTTTGAAAGGCCCCTTTGGCCGCCCCCTACCTTCAACCTCATTGGACCAATTTTGTCTTGAGAACACACCAACAATAACTAGGTTGACACTCATTTCATTCCATCTATCAATACATGCAAAATAACTCTCAAAACTCTTTTTTTTTCTCTCTCTTGTTCACGAAAATCCAGCAGAAAATTTGGGGTTTTGAAGTTGATTCTTGGTGTGACTCTACCTAGCAAGAGTGGTGTATGATCAAGGCTTGGGGTATACAAAGCTTGAGGATCTCTACATTGAGCTCTTGGTCGATTTCAAGCATCTAAACCTATCATCTTTGGTCGATTTTTGCTGCTGAAAAGGTAGACATCACAGCTTGTTCAAGCTGTGATTTTATGCACGTTTTGTAGGTTCAAAGCTTGTTCCATTCATATATTTAAGATCCTATTGATTTGGGTTTTGTTTTCCATCTTAAAACCACACTTAGAACACGAAAATTTCAGATTATAAACTTGTTATAATCCTATACTTCCGCTGCGTTTTCTGAAAAGTTTAAAAGGTTAAACTATGTTTTTTGGTGTTCTAACAAACCCTTTAATGGCATCAAGAGCCGGTTATATGGATGGCTTGCTTGATTCATCTTTTGAAATTGGTTTTAAAAGATGATATTAGACATGTTATAGGCTGGTTTTGGGCTGAAATATTATGTCTTATTGAAATCCCCAACTTTCAAGGTTACATCACACATGCTTGTGATTAAACCTTGAAAGATATGTATGTTGATATGTTGATTGTTTGGACAATATTTAAAACCAAAATTTCAGTTTATGTTGGCTGAAATTTGAAGGTTTTAAGTGGGGATTAATGATATATTTTGATGATTTAATCATTGGTTGTTAAAGTGCATAACCTAGCTTGTGGCCTTGTGTTGTTTGGATGATTCAAGTGGTTGTTTTATTCATTCAATTTGGTTGTAATATTTGTGTTTATTCATTTGGGTTGTAATTATTCATTCATTTGGTTATGTAATAATAGATTAGGTTCATTTCCTTTACTAGAAAAATGTATTAGGATACAATTTTGTAAAAGGAAGATGTACAAGATCAAGACCCAAAGATGGACACAAAGACACAAGAAACATGGAGCATTTGGATGCGGTTTCTAGTGGGAGGTTCTTGGAACTTTTATGATATGTTTGACCTTAGAAAGACCATAGACAACACTTGTGATGGCAAACAAGTGTTGTCAACATAAGGGCTATGGTTATGCACATATGATTGTTAATGTTTATGCTTGGTTGATTGTTTGTTGTCTTGATTGTTTGGTTGATATTTGGATATTCAAAGCAAACTAATTAACAAACTTAACAAGCTGAAAATTGATGGTTCTTAAAGGTTAATAAAAGGTTATTAAATTATTTAATGATTTTAAGGATTAAAATAGGTTTTAATCAAAGAACCATAAGGTACCTTGTATTTGAAAGCATGCAAATACAAGTACATAGAGTTTTCTAAACTTGTATTTTGAAACCTCTAAAACTTTTTTTCAAACAAGATCAACACCGTCCTTTTACACAACACTTGAGTCACTTGGAACTCTTAATGGGATAAAGGTCACCTAACCATTTTGAGGGAACTTGTGACTTGAGGTGAGAATGCCTTATTTGTGGGATAAAGGTCACCTAACCACTTGTTTTGGCAAACTCACACGTGGGTGTAAGTAGGGTGTCTTGATTTGCAAATCATGTCAAATGGATCACCTACGATGTGGTTTCCAAATGGTGTTGATGGGATTAACATGCCGACTTTACATATGATGTTTTAAGTCGATCCCATATTTCTAGAAGTTGCAAATGGTTGCAATCGTCAAACGTTGACCACCTTATTAATTTAAAACGTGGGATAAAGGTCACCTAACCACGATTTAAATGTAATGTTGGGTTCTAGATTTTAATATGAAAAGACCTTAAAAGGCATTAAATATTAAAATTAGCAATATCGAAAATACTAAAATTGATCTTTGTTAAATTTTGTAGATGGCCACCAATAATGAAAATCACGATAACTCGTCCGTGTCAAACCAATCACTACGAGCGATCCTCCAAAAGGAACGTCTAAATCATAACAACTTTATTGATTGGTATCGAAACTTGAGAATTGTTCTCAAGCAAGAGAGAAGATCATATGTTTTAGACGACCCTATCCCCGATCAACCTAACGAGGATGATGAGGAGGCCTTTAACGATTGGCTGAAATACACTGAGGACTCCGTCCAAGTGTCCTGTCTCATGCTAGCGAGCATGACTCCGGATCTCCAAAAGGAGTATGAACATCACGGAGCTTACGACATGATAACCCAGCTGAAGGAAACGTTCCAACAGCAAGCAAGGGTTGAGCGGTTCGAAAGGGTTCGAGCGCTCCATGCATGTCGTATGGACGACAACCAATCTGTTTCATCTTATGTACTTAAGATGAAAAGTCATATTGACCGCCTCGAGAGCTAAACTGCCCCGTCTCAAAGGAGTTGGCCACGGATTTGATCCTAAATGGCCTAACCAAGAAGTTCGAGACATTCGTGTTGAACTACAACATGAATGCATGGGACAAAAGCATTGGTGAACTTCACTCAATGCTCAAAACGGCCGAGGCGGCCATGGGTAAAAGGGTTTTACCCGTTCTCACCATCAATGAAGGTGGGAACAACAAAAGGCCTCATCCCACACCCAAGGCAAAGGTTGCCAAGGGTTAAGGGACATGTGTGGGGAAAGGGAAAGGGGTGGTAAGGGTACCACCCAAACCACAAGAGAAGAAGCAAAAGGTTGCTACAAATGACCCATGCTTCAAGTGGGGGAGATAGGACATTGGGCAAGGAATTGTCCTGTCCATCTCCAAGAGTTGAAAGCAAAGAGGGATGCCGGGCAGACCTCAGGTACAATATACATGATACATATTGATCTTAATGTTACATCTTCAAACACATGGGTATTGGATACCGGATGTGGAACTCATATTTGCAATTTGTTGCAGGGGTTCACAAGAAGTAGGGACTTCAAGAAGGGGATGTTAGCCTCTTCATGGGCAATGGAACTAAAGTTTTAGTTGAAGCTCGTGGGGACTACATCCTAAGACTTCCAAGTGGCTTGAAGTTATTTTGAAGAATGTTTTGTATGCTCCTAGTTTGACTAGGAACATTATTTCTGTATCTCATTAAGACATTAATTATGTATTATCTTTATTGAAAATGATATTCTGTTTCTTTAAATGGTATGTTCTATTTTAAAGCTATTCCCATTAATGGTATTTATGATTGGTTCATAATATACTTTAAATAGTTCATTGTACCAAACTAGCACCAAGAAACTCAGTTGGATTTGAGTGATACCTATCTATGGCATTGTCGTCTTGGTCATATAAACAAAAACGTTTACAAACACTTCAAAAGAATGGTCTTTTAAAAACAAATGAATGTGATTCATTTGATGTTTGTGAATCTTGTTTACAAGGTAAGATGACTAGGCACCCCTTTAGTGGAACACCGAAAGGGCAAAAATTTATTAGGACATACATTCGGATGTATGTGGTCCTTTTAAGCCAATTGACTAGGAATGGTGAAAGTACTTCATTACCTTTACCGACGATTATAGTCGCTATGGGTGTGTACTTATTTAAGGCACAAGATGAAGCTTTTGAAATGTTCAAAATCTTCAAGAATGAAGTTGAAATCAACTCAACAAGTCAATTAAAGTTCTCCGTACCGATAGAGGAGGTGAATACCTAAGTGATTTTTCAAGATCATCTTAGGAGTTTTGGATTGTCTCACAACTCACTCCACCTGGAACACCACAACATAATGGTGGTGTCTGAAAGGAGGAATCGAACCTTATTGGATATGGTCCGATCTATGATGGCTAGAAGCACATTACCTCTATCATTTTGGGTTTCGCTTTGCTCTCCGCGGCCCGTATTTTAATGGGCCCCAACCAAAAGGTGGAAAGGACACCTTTAGATATGGCAATGAAAGTTCCATCCCTATCATACTTAAGGGTTTGGATGTGAGGCTTATGTTAAGACTCCCACCCCAAACAATTGGAAGTCCGATCACCAAGTGTATCTTCATTGGATATCCTAGAGATTCTATGGATATTAATTTCTATGATCCACTGGAACAAAAGGTTTGTTGCCGAAAGGGTGAGTTCTTAGAAGCAAAGTTCCTTATGGAAGTTAGCAGTAGAACAGTGGATCTTGAGGAAGATCAAGAACCACAACCCGATGCACGTTTGGTTGAAACTAGCACTCAACATAATGATGTTGAAGATGATCAAATGGTTGATCAAGACACACCAAACATTCGCAGAAGTGGTAGAACTAGTCCACCTGAAGATATGGATTTTCTGGATGGATGCTATGTGGTAGATTCTGATGAACAACCACATACCATAATGCAATGTCCAATGCGGATTGTGACAAATGGCTAGAAGCCATGAACGTTGAGATGCAATCCATGTATGACAATCAAGTTTGGGAACTTGTTGTACCACCTCTTAATTCCAAGTAGTTGGAAGTAAGTGGGTTTTCAAGAAGAAAACCGATATGCATGGAAACTTGGATACTTATAAAGCTAGACTTGTAGCAAGGGTTTCACTCAAACTCAAGGGTTGATTATGAGAACCCTTCTCACCTGTAGCGATGCTAAAGTCTATAAGGATATTGTTTGCCATAGCTGCTCATTATGATTATGAGATTTGGCAAATGGATGTCAAAACTCTTTCCTAAATGGATATCTTGAGGAAGATGTCTATATGGTTCGCTGAAGGTTTTGTCGATCCAAACATCCTAATAAGTATGCAAGTTAAAGAAATCAATCTATGGATGAAACAAGCATCGAGAAGCTGGAATCACCGTTTTGATGACGAAGTAAAGAAATTTGGCTCATCAAAAACGCTGATGAGGCTTGGTGTATAAGAGGCTAGTGGGAGCACAGTAACTTTCCTAGTATTGTATGTTTGACATACTACTATTTGGAAATGACATCCAAACCTTGGAAGGTGTAAAAACTGGCTTGGAAGTGTTTTTTTCCATCAAGGATCTTGGTTAAGCCGCCTATATTCTAGGAATAAAGATCTATATGGATAATCAAGGCGGTTGATTGTGTTTGAATCAAAGTGCATACATTGATAAAATCTTGAAAAGGTTTCAAGATGGAGAACTCTAAGAAAGGTACCGTACCTATTCAAAGAGAACGATATTGAGTACGACTCAATGTCTCAGCTCAAGAGGATGAGCAGATAAAATGAGGCAATCCCATATGCATCTGCTATTGGATCCATCATGTGTGCTATATGCACTCGACCGATGTGTCATGCGCTTTGAGCATGAAAGCCGTTACCAGCAA
>CM046044.1:15226933-15270607 GCA_025215565.1 Flaveria ramosissima | reverse complement strand
TAGGGAAGCAACGAGGTTCATTTCTGTCAATTGCTTGATCAGTTCATGCATTTTGAAGAAATACTCTTGAGTTGTCGGCTCTCGCGTTTCGGAACGCGGTTTCTTCGCAGGATTCCAAATTGAGCTTCCGTGACTTGATTCTTTCATTTTTTACGTTTTTGAGCAGGAATGAGTGTGATGAAAGAATGGAGCAAGTGTGGTATTTATACACAGGTCGGGAAGAGTGAACACGGGGGCGTGCTTGGCTAGGCACGGCCCCGTGCTTGTCAGAAATCGTCTTAAATTCGACCTACAACGTTCCAGAGTCGTCAGCGGATATCGTGGAAAAAATTTTGTCAGAGGCACGGGGGCATGCTTGATGGGGCACGGCCCCGTGCTTGTGCTTGTGAAGTCCTAAAAATTGCTACAAAGTGAGAAAAATTTGTGTACAGGTGCCGCGTTTAAGTTTCGGGTCTTCGGCACGACCCCTCCCCACACTTAGTTTTCATTGGATTGGAGGTTTATTTCCTCCGAAGAAATCTTGGTTGGTCCATCGTTATACGGTTTGAAACGATGACCATTTACTTTGAAACTTAAACCTGCGTGGTTGTAAATTTCAATGGCACCATTCATAAACACGTTTTTGATCGTATAAGGTCCAAACCAACGTGATTTCAGTTTTTCGGGAAATAAACGTAAACGAGAGTTATACAGTAAGACACGTTCTCCCACATGAAATTGTTTTGTGCTCTTTAATCGAGCGTCGTGGAATTTCCTTGTCTTTTCTTTGTAAACCCTAGCGTTTTCGTATGCTTGTTCCCTCAATTCCTCCAATTCGTGAATTTGTAGGAATCGATTCTTTCCTGCAAGGTCTTGGTCCAGGTTTGCTGCTTTAAGTGCCCAAAAGGCCTTATGCTCTAGTTCTACAGGTAGATGACACGACTTCCCATAAACTAGTTTAAACGGTGTTGTGCCGATGGGAGTCTTATAGGCTGTTCGAAAAGCCCATAATGCATCATCTAACTTGATAGACCAGTCCTTGTGATTTTGACCTACAGTTTTCTCAAGGATTCGTTTGATACCTCGGTTAGTGACTTCGGCTTGCCCATTCGCTTGTGGATGGTAAGCAGTTGTAAAGCGATGGTGAACTCCATAACGTGCCATTGCTCTTTCAAGCTGATTGTTACAGAAATGAGTTCCTTAGTCACTAATCAGAGCTTTGGGGGTACTAAAACGAGAAAATAGTTTCTTAAGGAATTTGACAACGTTCCTGGCATCATTAGTAGGCAGGGCTTGAGCTTCAGCCCATTTTGAGACGTAATCAACTGCTACCAAGATGTAACGATTGCCAAATGACACCAGGAATGGCCCCATGAAATCAATACCCCATATATCAAATATCTCGCATACTTGAACTGGTTTCTGAGGCATCTCATCCCGTGTCGAGATATTGGTTGCTCTTTGACATGCATCACAGGTGCGTACCATGTTATGAGCATCTTTGAAGATTGTGGGCCAGTAAAATCCAGAGTCGAATAGTTTCTTGGCTGTTAAGGTTGCTCCATGGTGTCCTCCTGTGGGTCCTTCATGGCAGTGCCTTAGAATTTACTCTGCTTCACTTCCGTATACGCATCTTCGAATGAGTTGGTCTGCACCGATTCTGAATAGATACGGATCCTCCCAATAGTAATGTTTGATATCAGTAAAGAACTTCTTCTTTTGCTGATAAGTCATTCCTTTGAGAAGGATTCCGCTTGCTAAGTAATTCGCAAAATCGGCGAACCAAGGGTGTTCATCGATTGAGGATTGAATGTGCGTAAGGAATTCATGAGGAAAATTGTCGTTGATTTTGGCTTCCTCAGTTTGTGAAGGACTTGAGTCCTCAAGACGCGAGAGATGATCAACCGCTAGATTTTCCGCTCATTTCTTATCACGAATTTCGATATCAAATTCTTGAAGCAGAAGAATCCAACGAATCAATCTCGGCATTGCATCTTGTTTGTTGAACAAATAACGAAGGGCTGCATGATCGGTGTAAACAATTGTCTTTGAAAGGATGAGATACGAGCGGAATTTGTCGAATGCGAAAACTACCGCAAGAAGTTCTTTTTCGGTGGTAGTGTAGTTTTCTTGTGCGTCGTTTAGGGTTTTGCTCGCATAATGAATTGGGTGAAATTGCTTGTCTTTCCTCTGTCCTAATACAGCTCCTACCGCGAAATCGCTTGCATCGCACATGAGCTCAAATGGTAGTGTCCAATCTGGGGAAACAATGATTGGAGCAGTTACCAATCTCTCCTTAAGCAATTTGAATGCACTAATGCATTCATCAGAAAATACGAATTTCACGTCTTTTTCCAGGAGTTAAGTCATTGGTCGAGCGATTTTTGAGAAATCTGTAGTGAAACGACGGTAGAATCCTGCATGTCCTAGGAAACTTCTGATGTCTTTCACGGTTGTGGGATGCGGAAGTTTAGAAATAGTGTCGACTTTGGCTTGATCGACTTCAAGCCCTGCTCGAGAGATTTTGTGTCCTAACACTATTCCTTCCGTAAGCATGAAGTGGCACTTTTCCCAATTTAAAACAAGGTTGGAGTCTTCACATCTAACCAGCATCTTTTCCAGGTTTTCAAGACATTGCTCAAATGAGTTTCCAAAGATGGAGAAATCATCCATGAAAACTTCCATAGAGTGTTCAATCATGTCATAAAAAATTGCTACCATGCATCTTTGAAATGTAGTAGGAGCATTACACAAGCCAAAGGGCATTCGCCGATAAGCAAATGTGCCATATGGACAAGTGAATGTTGTCTTTTCTTGATCTTCGGGAGCAATAGGAATTTGAAAATAACCTGAGAAACCATCCAGAAAACAATAGAACATTTTTCCAGACAATCTCTCAAGCATTTGGTCGATGAAAGGAAGAGGGAAGTGATCTTTCCTTGTGGCGTCATTGAGTTTGCGATAGTCTATGCAAACTCTCCATCCTGTAATCGTACGAGTGGGAATAAGCTCATTCTTCTCATTAGTTAGGACAGTCATTCCTCCTTTCTTTGGAACAACTTGGACGGGACTGACCCAAGGCGAATCAAAAATAGGGTAAATCAAACCGGCATCTAGCAGTTTGATTACTTCTTTCTTCACCACCTCTTGCATGCTCGGGTTTAAACGTCTTTGAGGTTGAATGAAGGATTTGAAGTTCTCCTCCATCAATATTTTATGAGTGCAAAAGGATGGATTGATTCCCTTGATGTCCATGATTTTCCATGCAATTGCTCGTTTGTGGGCCTTAAGCACATTGAGCAACTTGTTCTTCTCATCAATTGATAAGACGGATGAGATTATGACAGGATGTTGAGATGTGTTTTCAAGAAAAGCGTATTCGAGATGAGATGGAAGCTCTTTGAGCTCTAAGACTGGAGGGTCTTCGATAGAAGGTTTGGCTTTTGGTTCTAAGTCTTGCTCAATGATCTCAAATGCTTCTTGATGAAATGATGTTTCATCAACTTCAAGTTCTGGAATGGTTTGGTTTTCACAGATGGGTTCGGTGATTGTGACTTCTATTAATTGAGTATTGCAAGCTTCATTTTGAAGGGCTTCCTTCAAATGACGGCTTATGATCGAATCGCAAGCATCAACGTAATAGAGTGAGTCATCATGATGTTGAGGGTCTTTCATGGATTGGCCTATATCGAAAGTTACTTCCTCCTCGTCTACTCTAAGCGTGAGTTTGCCTGTGCAAACATTAATGAGGGCTCGAGCAGTCGCTAAGAAAGGTCGACCTAGGATAAGAGGAACATTTTTGTCCTCATCCATGTCTAGGATCACAAAATCAACGGGAAATACGAATTTGTCAATTTTAACTAAGAGATTTTCAACGATGCCCCTCGGATATTTGACAGAACGCTCAGCTAACTGGATGCTCATACGGGTAGGTCTAGGTTCACCTAAGTTTAATTTTTCAAAAACCGCATAAGGCATAAGGTTAATGCTAGCACCTAATCAGCTAACGCATTACTGACAGAAAGATTTCCTATTAGGCAAGGTATGGTGAAACTTCCTGGATCAGTCATCTTTTGAGGTAGTTTGTTTTGAAGAACTGCAGAGCATTCCTCATTTAAAACTACGTGTGATAACTCTTCTAGCTTTTTTTTGTTTGACAAGACACCTTTTAGAAACTTAGCGTAGTTTGGCATTTGTGCTAAGGCCTCCACCAAAGGCAGATTGATGTGGAGTTGCTTGAATAACCCAAGGAATTTGCCATATTGTGCCTCCATTCTTTGTTGTCTCAAACGACCTGGATATGGAGGTGGTGGAACATAAGGTGGTGGTGGAACGTATTTCTTTGCTGGTTCTTCAATAACAACAGGTTGATTTTGCTTATCACTCGCATTACTTGGAGTTTCAGTTTCTACTTCTTCAAGGATGGGTTGTAATGCGGGTGCATTACCTTGAGTGGTTTTGCCACTCCTGGTGGTGATGGCTTTGACTTGAGCATTAGGATTTGTCACAGTGTTGCTGGGCAAAGCTCCTTAAGGTCTTTCAGAGAGTTGTTGTGCTATTTGACCTACTTGGTGCTCTATGGTCTGTAATGATGCTTTGTTACTTTTGATGTCAGCTTCGTTTCTTTGGAACCTCTCCTCATTTCTTCGATCAGATTTCCGGATGTACTCATCTGTGGCTTGTGTGGTTAACAACAATTGCTGCAATAAGTCTTCCATTGATGATGCTCCACGTTCTTGGTTACTACTGCTTGGACCTTGGTATGGTGGTTTCTGTTGTTGGTAAGGTGGCCTTCGGTTGAATCCAGATGATTGTTGGTTACTGCCAGCATCTCTGTAATTCGAGTTGTTTCTCCAATTTGAATTGTATGAGTTGTTTGGACCTCCTACGTAGTCAACATCTTCAACCATCATAACGCCTTGTGGGCACTCGTTGGTCTTGTGTGAATTTCCACATGTGTTGCATCGTGTTGTAGTTTTCTTTAGCTCGCTTTGCAATTGTTCGAATTTTTTGGTTAGAGCTTCTAATTGGGCTGCAATTAGGGTTTCAGAGTCTACTTGATGAATACCTTTAGAACTGGGTTTGGTTCTTAAAGGATTGTAAGCAAAGCTCTTCTTAGCTGCTCTTTCTAAGGCATGATATGCTTCTGTTGGCGTGACACTTCCAAAATCTCCTCCCGCACTTTGGTTTACTGCTTGCTTGTGGGCTCCGCTAATCGCATCGTAAAAGGTTTGACATTTCAGCCACAGATCAAGTGCGTGATGTGGGCATCTCCGAAGGAGACCTTTATATCTCTCCCATGCTGCGTGTAATGATTCATCATCGTCTTGACGAAAACTTGTGATGCTGTTTCTTAATTTGGCAGTACGATCGGGTGGAAAGTATTTCAAAAGGAATTGTTCAGCCATTCCCGCCCATGTGGTGATGGAACCAGGAGGAAGTGAATCAAGCCAATCGATGGCTCGGCCTCGAAGTGAAAATGGAAAAAGTCTTAGTCGAATGGCGTCGTCTGAACAGTTATTGATTTTGAAGGTCGCACAGATACGAAGGAATCGTGAGATGTGAGCATTAGGGTCCTCGTCTTGTAACCCATGGAACTGAACAGAGTTTTCTACAAGTTGGATAATACTAGACTTAATCTCGAAATTGTTGGCCGCTATTGCTGGTTGGACAACACTAGACTCATAACCATCTATTGACGGTGTGGCATAGTGTGTCATCTTCATTTCCTCGTCTTGGTTAGCCATGTCTTCTTCGGATGGTTTATCTTCCAAAATGTCTTCTTCAATGACTGGTGCTTCTTGTTGTGATCTTTTGCGCAATCTTTGACGGAAAAGTCGTTCGGGTTCTGGAAGAGGCGGAACAAGTTTAGAACTAGACGAATCGGACATACACTAACTTAAGGAAGCATAAACTAACTAAGGCTTAAAATGAATCAGGCAAAAACAACTAAACTAACTAAGGCAAACTACCTAAAAATGAAAATGAAGTTTAAACAAAAATATATATACAGGTTATATGCAAGATAGTCAAAATCTTAGTTTGTCTTTCAAACTGCCGTGTGTCCCCGGCAACGGCGCCAAAAACTTGATGGTCTGTGGATAGTATATATATTTGATAAAGATTTATTGCACAGATTCAGTTTTAATTGGTTGTTACTAATACTAAACCACACACACAAAAGGCAGTGTACCTGTCGTGTGGTAATATAGCGTTGGTAAGAACCGAGTATCAATCCGTGGACACACCTAGCCTACTCAACAAACTTGATGTTTGACTATCAGATTTGGTTTTTGTTAAAGAAAGTGATATTTTGTTTTGGAAAGATTTCTAGGGTTTAAAATAAACAATAAAAAGAAAGTAAAATAAGAATTGAAGCGTTTGGTTTTAAAATCAGGAAATAAAAGTTATCATCCTAATTAGAATCCACTTATGCAATTGTGATGAATTGGTGATGTGATGTGATTATGTTAATGTTTATAAAGATGAGCCGGCGCGATTTCTCGACTATCCTGCTGCCGTAGTGACTTGATCCTGTCAGGCTGATTTTACTGCTCAGATCAAAGCCCTAGTAATGTAGATAAATCTCTTGTGTCCTATTTGACATACGATTTCTGAAAACATAATTTAATGTTAAAAAGAGAGTTGATCAGGTTCCTTCCGAACATACCATTAATTTTAGAAAACCGTAACAATTACTGAAGTTTCCGAACAAATAAAAGGGAACCCGCAATTGATCAGAAAGTTATATGATTTCTAATAACAATTTCTAGTTCATTAGCCATGGATTTATTATGAAGACCGGTTTCGCGAATGAAAGTTAATCATACGGTTTTCAACCTTGTATGACAATCACAATCACAAACCATAATGTTATAACTTCCCGTTCAAATGTAGATGCTACCCATCAATAGTTGTCCCAAGACCATCATAACATTAACATAATACTTATCACACCATTAGTTTATCACAAATTACATAAGTTTCATCCTATTAGGATGATAAATAGAGTTTAGCTCATGATGAGCTTTAACATAACAACGGATAACAAAGAAGATAGATAAGTGATCATCGGTGGAACGGAACAATCAAACCGATAATCCACAATGGATGATGTTTAGGTGATCCCAAGCTTCTTCCTAGTGTTGTTTGCACCTCCCGAGCCTCCGAATGATCTTGAAGTCTTGATTCCCGAGAGAATTCAGCAGAGTAACTCTCCCACCAAAGCTTGCCAAAAATGGTGAGCTTAGGCTTCTATTTATAGGCTTTCCGGAGTGTTTAAGCACGGCCCCGTGCTTAAAAGGCACGACCCCGTGCTAGTACAATGCTTACGAAAGTTGGTCGGCTCGTACATGCAGGTTGTGTCGGGCACGACCCCGTGCTAAATTGGGCACGACCCCGTGTTGGTGGTGGGGCACGGCCCCGTGCCTTATGGGGCACGGCCCCGTGTCTACTTTTAGGGGACAATACTTTTTGTCCTGTCAGATGTCCAAGCACGGGGGTGTGTTAATTTAGCACGGGGGTGTGTTTCTGGCAAGGCATGGGGGCGTGCTTAATGAGGCACGGCCCCATGCTTGGAGTCCAAAGCTCGGATTGCTTCAATTTCTTGTTAAATATGCTCCTTTTGTCCATCTTGCCCTTTTAAACACCTGAAAACACAATTTAACACTTTTAAGTACATTTTCATCATTTTAAGGAAGATATTAAGGAATAATTGATGTGCTTTTGATAGGATTTTTATGTATAATTTGGAGCACATCACACATCAAGTTGAAAGACCTTGAAGTTCTTAGATGCAGCAAATGCTAGGAATATCCTAATAGCTTCTAGTCTTGCTACTGGAGCAAAAACATCAGTGTAGTCAATCCCTTCTTCTTGTGTGTATCCTTGAACAACTAGTCTAGCCTTGTTCTTGATGATAATGCCTCTATCATCCTTCTTATTCCTAAACACCCAGTTTGTTCCAATGGTAGTCTTCCCATGAGGAAGAGGACAAAGGTTCCAAACTTTTTGCCTTTTGAATTGAAGCAACTCTTGTTGCATAGCTTCAACCCAACTTCCATCCCTTAGAGCCTCATCAACTTTCTTTGCCTCTATCTGGGATAAGAAACAAGAGTGAAGACAAACATTTGCTTCATGGGTTTGTCCTCTTGTTCTTACCCCTGTGACAACATCTCCAATGATGTTTGTGGTGGGGTGAGACTTGTGGATCCTAAGCTGAGGGATCACAGCAAGTTGCTGAGAAAGATCTAAATTTGAGAAATTTAGATCTGGCATAGATGTTTCACCCTCCACATCACCATACTTATCAAGATTTACTTGATCCAATGAGTGTATGACATCATTGATGTTGTCATCTATGGTGTGGTTATTAGCATCAAGGAATTCTTGATCACTTTCACCACCACCATTGTTGTCTACCACAATTGAGGTATCCTTATCTGGTTGTGGAGTCTATGAGTTGGAATTTGAAAACACCACAGATGTATCAGCTGAGTTTGTCATTGTAGTGCTGATAGAAACCTCATTTGCTAAAGTAGTTCCAACTGGAGCTGAAGATGTATGAGTTGAAGATCTTCTTAGCTCAAATCTTGGATCAGGATCACCTGTATTTAAATTTTCTGCAGATCATGAAACATTCTCACAAGATTTGTTAAAACATTTGGTAACTAAATCAAGATCAAATAGCCAATCAGGACCAGAACCATCCACACAGGGTGTGTGCTCATTGAAAGTCACATTGGTTGACTCCTCAACAATTCTAGTTCTGAGATTGTACACTCTATAAGCCTTAGACTGGGAAGAGTATTCAATGAAATGTCCATCATCTGATTTCTCAGCAAATTTGGCAATTTGATCTTTGGTATTCAAGATGGTGCAAGGACATCCAAATGACCTGAGAAAGCCAATGAAAGGTTTTCTCTTGTGCCAAAGTTCATAAGGAGTCTTACTATGTGTCTTAACTACTAAAACTCTGTTTTGCACATAGCAAGCAGTGTTTACTGCCTCTGCCCAGAAGGTGATGGGCAGTTTAGAGTCAGACAACATAGTTCTTGCAGCTTCAATTAGTGTCTGTTTCTCCTTTCAGCAACACCATTTTGCTGAGGAGTCCTGGGAGCACTATATTGTTTTGTAATACCTTTTTCATCACAAAATGTATCAAGGGTTTGATTCTTGAATTCAGTCCCTTGATCACATCTTATGGTTTTGACCTTGTGATCACATTGATTCTCAATCTTTAAGATGAAATTCTTCAGAGTCTTAGGGGTCCCATCCTTAGTTCTAAGAAAGAAAACCCATGTGAATCTTGTAAAATCATCTGTGATCACCAAACAGTAGGAGGTCCTTCCTAGACTCATTACACTGGTGGGGCCAAAGAGATCCACATGTAATAAGTGTAGGGGAGTAGTGATATTCCTTAGGCTTGTGAGATACCTTATGCTGCTTTCCTTTCAGGCATGCAACACAATGATCATCACTTGTAAACTCTTTCTTTGGCATTCCAGTTACCAAATCATGTTTAATTAGTTTATTCATGTTCTTAAAGTTTACATGGCACATTCTTTTATGCCATAGGAAAGACTTATCACTATTTGCTTTAGACAGAAAGCATGAAACTTCTCCAGAGGGTGATGTTTCTTGCAAGTCCATCTTGTACATGTTCCCTTTTCTGGGGGCTCTAAGCAGGATGTGTTCATGAGGAATGACCACTCCAGGCTTGAGAACAATGCACTCATGCTCAGTAAAGAGCATGTTATGACTCTGATCACAAAATTGGGATACACTCAGAAGATTGTTCCCAAGCTCCTTGACAAAGTTTACCTTTTCAATGCTGAGCTTACCATTTGTGACCTTGCCCCTTCCAGAAATGTAACCACCTTTATCTCCTCCAAAAGCAACCGGTCCTCCATCAATTCTTTCAAAGTTATGGAGTAGTGACCTACTGCCTATCATGTGCCTGGAACAGCCACTATCAATGATCCAGAAATTCTTGTTTGTCTTGAGCTATTCCTGCACAAAGAAAATGATTAGTTACATTTGGAAACCCAAGCCTTATTCGTCCTGGACTCACTAAGTATAATAGAAGGTAATGCAACAGTAATAGATCCTATGGTTGTGCTAGGAGGATCTTGAGCTGTTGTTAAAGGAGAATTTTCAGTTACTTGGTCTTTCTTAGACTTCCACACCACCTTTGGAGTCTTGGACTTGACCTTTAAAACTTCGGAAGCTTTTGGAACTTTGGAAGTTTTGATGACTTAACCTTCGGAATATTCTGCAGTCACTACAGCAGACTTCAGTGCTTCGGAAGAATTCCTTTCTTCCGAGACCAACTTCTCTTCCGAGGTAATTTTCCATTTGCCTTCTTCTTAGATTTGGAGCTTCAAAAGGATACAAATTTTCCTTCTGATGCTTTGAATCTTCTTGGAACTCTTTAAAGTCTTTGTCTTGGTCCTATGGATAGTACTTTTAGGATTGTATGGACAATCCTTAGCAATGTGAGAGGTACTTTCACACATGACACACACCATTTTCTTCTTCACAAGAGTCTTCTTATGAGAAAAAGACTGTCTTTGGTCACATCCCTTCTCCACCTTCATCTTTGTAGATGCTGAGGCAGTCCTTATGGGCTGGGAACTGTTCCTGGAGTTTGATGGTCCAGGCTGTACATCATTGGTACACAGCACATCAGTCTTCTTCTTGGTACTGAGATAATTTGAACAAGAATCAGAACTCTTAGCTGAAGAGTTTTGGTTGTTGTTCAGTCTTTACTACTTCAAACCCTGCAGAGATAAAAACTTGTTTCTGCTTAGAGTCAAAAGTAGCCTTGATCTCTTGAGCCTTCCTTGCTTTTCTTTTGCTCTTCCTGATCAAGTTCTTTCTTATTGACTTGGTCATCACAGTAATCTTCTTCTCCTCAGAAGGATAGTGGCCCTTCTTAGAATCATCCTCTTCACTCTTCTCTGAGGAATTCTTCATTATCTCTTCTTCATCCTCTTCACTTATAGGATCTATGAGAGGAAGCTCATCTTCACAAGTTCCACACCTAGGAGATCTTACAGACATGATTGTGTGTGGAGGAGCTATCTCATTGGATCCCAGTCCCTGCCTATTCTGATAACACACCTTGTTGTGCAGGGATGAGGATATCATGTTCTTGAAGGTCTTTTCTTCAAGAACACTTTTTTCTACCCTGGCTTTGCTTATCACAAGCTTAGCCTGGCACTCAGTCAGTTTGGTTATGAGATCTTTGATTTGAGTCCTAAAATCTGTATGCTCATGTTTTAGAATTGAAATGGTTTTCTCTAAGTCCTCTATCTTTAGTTTATAATCATTTTTAGACTTTCTAAATCAGATTTTAAATTAAGGACTCAAGATCAGATGTCATCTCCAAGTTATAGGACCTGTATCTATTAACTTTAACAATGCATTCAGGAGTACAGAGATGTTCCAATACCTTGGCTTCATCATGATCTGCCATTAGTGCTTGGTTTGGAGAAGCATCTTCCACCGGAAAGCTCCAGTCAAAGCCTCCTTCTTCAATAACAACAGCAGCTTGTTGCTTTGGCTTCTCATTCTGGGGAGCTTTGTCAGTGTAGTTGGGTCTGGACTGTGTTTGGCCACCATCTGTTCTAGGTGCCTTACACTCTGTGGCAAAGTGGCCCATCAGGTTACAGTTGTAACACTTGACTTTGCCTTTGTCCAGGCCAAACTTTCCACTGGTTGCATTGCTTGGAAACTTCCTTCCAGTTCTCTTGTAGAACTTCTTGGCTCTGTGAGTGAGAAGAGCCATCTGATGGACTATTTCCATGTATTCCAGATCATCTGGATGGATACAGTCCAGGTCTTCAAGAGTGAAAAGAGAGTTGCCACAGCTCTCATCAGAAGACACAAAAGCTTGAGAAGAGCTTGTCTCTTGGAACGGGCTTCCTTGAGTGTAGTTCTCCCTGGGTGTCTCTGGGAAGGTTATGAAAGGACCCTTTGGTGAATTGTCAGGGTAGCTTATGAGATGATGTTGGGGGTTCTATGCTATCCCTATCAACCACGTGCAGGGCTGAACCCAATTGATTGTTGGAGTTGCCAGATGAACCTTGCATGTTCATCTGCATCTGGTAGCCACTGATAATCCCATATAACTCTGTCAGAGTAAGAGTTTTGAGATTTTCAATTCTCTTGATCACCACACAGTAGTGTGTCCATCGCCTGGGAAGTGAGGACATAAACTTCCTTACAATGTCTCTATTCTCAAGAAGAACTCCTCCATCCACAAGGGTATCCACTATCTCAACATACCTGAAGTATTGCTGAGTCATGGTTTCACCTGTTTTGAAGGTGAAGTTTTCAAACTACTGCTTCAGGAGATCCTTCTTGTTCTCCTTGGCTTCAGAGAAGCCTTCATACATCAGTTTTAGTGCATCCCACAGCTGTTTAGCCATTTTGCACTTCTTGAAACCTCTGTACACAGAGTTTGGAAGGGCAGTTTGAAGAGCTGTCATGGCTTTTCTGTCAATCTCTACTCTCTTCCTATCTTTATCAAAGTAGTTAGCCACATCTTTAGGGATCATACCAGCACCAGTAGCAGAAGGAGTGTTGGGTATGAAAGGTCCATTTTCAACAGACTCTCACATTCTTGAGTCTAAAGACCTGATGAAACCTTCCATTCTCAGGCACCAGGTATCAAAGTCATCAAGAGTGATCAGTAAGGACTTGTTCATGGTTCCAGTTTCCATATCAGTCTTGGAAATTGCTGCCATTTGAAAAGTTTAGTATTTGTGTGTGTGAGGGATCTTAAGATGGTGAGATCTTATATCAAGAGCCTAGAAAGCTCTGATACCAATTGCAGGACTGGTGAAGGGTGGTCACTTACAATACAACAACACAAAGAGGAGATTAACCAAACTTAATCAAACAGTAAACTGGATTAACCACAAGAATGATACTAAGAACACAAGTAATAAGTAAGAGACAGAACAAGAGAACACAAGAGATTTGGTTTCAAGGATGCAGTATATTGCTTTCTCAAGTTCTATTACAAGTGTTACAAAGCATTATGGAAAGATACAAGAACAAGGAATACTTATACTACAACCTACAGCCGGCTATACTTTGAAAGCCAGTTGGATACAATTGACTAGACACAAACAAAATCAATTGTAGAGTCAAAAGGCATATCTGCCTTTTGACTTGTGACTATGACATGCCATAGCTCACATCCTAATATATTACAAAAAAGATAAAAGTACACAAAGTAGAAAGCATGGACTCAAGACCTCAATGTACAGTTACCAAAAGCATGGACCTTTCACCAACTCATGTAAGTTGGTGACTTTACAGAGTTGCAGCGAAAAGGTGGTCCAGCTTTATGTTAAAGTACATCAGATAAAGGCATATCTCTAAAAATCTTCGGAAGAAATCTGTCTTCACTCTTTGGCTTTGGAAAACTTTGTCTTTGAAGCTTCGGAAGACTTCACTTTTGGCTTCGGAAGATATTGGTCTTGGCTTCGGAAGATTTTACACTTAGAATATTCTAATGCATGGTGTAAAACTTCCGAAGCATTTCTACTTCAGTTCTTTAGTGCATGCTTGCAGAGAGACTTTGGATGTTGTGGCTGCATCAAACTTATAGGAATCCTTACAATGACTTTCTCCCCCTTTTTCATAGCATCACCCTATTGCATAGGTGAGCTAGGAGTTAGGTCAATCATATCCACAGGTTCTTGTGTTTTCGGCTGAGCTCTCAATAAAAGGTCTCCCAACTAATTTTTCTTTGAGATGAGATATCTCAAGTTTCTGATCATTGACCCTGTTTTGTAGGGTAGTCACTTGAGATTCAAGTTGAATAACCTTAAAGACTAAATAGGTGCATGTTTTTGACAGTTTTTGCACCTTTAGTCTCAAGTTACCCTCATCTTCATCAGAAGAATCACTGGAGGATGAGAGAATTAGACCAAAGTCCTTACTCTCACCACCAGCTTGAAGTTCTTGGCTGCTGGATTTCCTCTGCTCACTAAAAAAACAGTTGAGGTATCAATGGGCTAAGTTGCCATGGTTGAGGTCTTAATGATGTAATCACTTGTAGAAGTGAGAGCCTCTTCCATATGGACCTCCTAAACAGGTTTAGAAAGATCCACCTCAGTAATGGGTGACTGATGTGGGCTAGACATAGGAGACTCAGAGCACTCATCTCTCTTTGAGTAGGGAAAGAGTAGAGAGACTCATGGTACTCAATGAAACCTAAGTCTTCATCAGTAGAGAGTTCAAGGTTAGGAATGGGTTGATTTAAGTCTAACGGCTGGGGATAGTAACTGTCCCCTGAAGGTTGTTCACTTGAGTATTGAGACTCAGAGTGAAAGTTGGGCTTGTGAGCTCATCAGGCTGAGCATGAGGAACCTCAACATTGATTCTTGAAGAGATGGGAGTGGTTTGCTTCTCAGGAGAAGTGGGAGCTCTAGTATCCACTTCCTCAGGTATGGGTGAGTGTATTGGGGCCTGCACAAGCTCAATAGTTTGAGCAGGGGTTCGTTTGGATTTTCTTTGGTAAGGGTGATTTGTGGTCTTCTTGGTGGTAGGGAGGTAGAAGCTGTGGGTTCAACACTAGCTTGTGTTACTAGGTTGTCACCTTGAGCAATGAGCTCTAACATTTTGGGGACAATGGCTGTTTCTACCCCTGAGAAGCCTACAATTGGCTTCTTCATTATATTAAAGATGTCGGGCTTCATCTGTTCCAATTTAAGAATATTACCTGTTTCCCTCAACTATGAGCCTAGTTCACAGTTGAGAATGTATTGAACATATCTAGGAAACATTTAATACTCTAAGGAGTCCAACTTAGCAAGCAAATTTGTGTAATAAAAATGAGAGTACCTGAACTTGACCCGTTGAACCATTCCATGCACTATGATGGAGAGATCCTCAGGAATCTGGTCCCACCCTCCATGCTTGTTTGACAAGTTATGGATAACCACATGGAGCAGGTATTTCCACTGGGATGAGACCTTCCCTTTTCTGAAGGACTTTACAGAGAAATCTCCCTCATAGCCCATCTGCACAAAGGAATGATTAACAACTTCCTTTGGGAAAGATAACTCACCTTCTTCATCATCCAATTGAAAATGAGTGTTGATGATGGCCGGAGTAATAAAGATTGTCCTCCCCTGCACTGTGGCAGACAGTGCCTTCTCCCCATCCATGATGACCTCTTGGCAGGTCTTCCAAAATTCAAGCAAATGATCCTCATAGAGAGTAGGATCAATGGTTAGGGAGGTGAAGTAGTTGGATAAAGCCAGAAAACGGAAAACCTCTGAGAAACTAGCATCTTTCTCAGAGTTCAACAAAGCAACCTGGTTGTGTTGCCTGTGAAGTTGCATGGAGAAGTTAGGGTTGTTTCTGAGGTTTAGGTTGGCCATTTGAGAAGCTTAAGGGTGAAGGAAGGTGGAGAACAAAGGCGGTTTGGGAGAATTTAGGTTTAAGGAATAGTGAAAATGAAGAAGATAGTGAAAGAGGGGGGAAGTGTTGGGTATTTATGTGAAAAAGATTTGAGACAAAGTTAATGAAACATGATAAACTTTGAAATCAGGATGTCGATCTCACCTCTGAAAAAGTAGTTTACTTTTGCCCACCTCTGAAAAAGTAGTTTACTTTTTCCCAAAAGTAGTTTTCTTGGAATTCGAGAAATCTTCTGAAGGTTAATTTGCTTCGGAAGTTCTGAAGAAAAGCTTCCGAAGGCAAATTGGCTTAGGAAGATATTTTAAAGTGTTGATGCATGTATGTCCCTAGATCATGATTTGAAATGTAATAAATCTTGTTTGTCTGACTATGATGTAATATGAATTGATTAATGAAATGATATGGATTGTTTGTGATTTATAATGTCTAATATTTCATTAATGAGTCGATATTGAATTGATTAAATTGGGTTTATGATTGTTTGAATGGTTACACATCAAGTTATATTAATTAAAACATTCAGACTTAACTTAATGAAGTTCTCATGCGAATGGCCCATGCAAATGGACCACACGCATGAATAACTTCATACGATTGACTCGGTCGCACGACCGAACCAGGAGACTGGATCAGTCGTATGATTGACACATAAGATTGGCTCAGTCGCACGACTGAACACTCAGTCGTGCGGATGGATCAACCGCATGGTTCAATCGCATGACTGAACCATACTTATGGTCCAGTCGCACGATTGAACAATACTAACCTATAAATAGACCCAATTCGTGGAAAAACGTAAGTATTCATACCATTACGACTCCAAACGTACCCTAGCCGTCCAGTATCCTCTCAAATCGTTCTCCAAGTTCACAGAACACATTAGATCGATTCCTAATCGACTTCTAACGTTAGATTCAATTCTTGATTGATTCTTCGTGTGTTCTCACTGATTGGATCGCCAATCAAATAGGATTCCGCACTATTTGATCTGGTTTACACGCTAATCACTAGGTATTTCGTTCAAATACCAGGTTCTAACAAGTGGTATCAGAGCTTTGGCTCTTGATTACGTGTGATTCAATCAAGATTGCATAAAAGTTCGTGTTTTTGCACTAAAAACGCAATCTTTGGTGTCAAAAGTGATCTTGGACGTTCCCTGCTCATCAAAGTTTGATTTCTACGGACTTAGGCAATTAAACCTTGCGAAAATTTGAATTTTTACAGCTGAAACACGTCAAACCTAGAAAATTTCGCAAAACAGCAGCTTCAGTCGCACGAGTGACCCATTCGCACGACTGGATTCCATTCGCATTGCCCATTCGCACGATTGGACCTAGTCGCACCTTCATTCGTCCGATTAAACCGTTCGTTCGCATAGCTCATACGCATCAGATTCATTCGCACGACTGAACCAATCGCTCAGTTCAGCCGCACGATTGAACCAGTCGCAGAGTTCATACGCACGACTAGACCATTCGCATCCTTCAGTCGCATCAGTGAAAGTTTGTTTGATTAGACTTAAAGTTATTCGCCATGGAAGATCAGATGTCAGCCTTTACTGCTGGGAAGGACTCTAGGATACAGAACCTGCTGTTGCTTGAGAGTGAGGTGGGTAATCATAATAAACCACCAAAGCTCTTGGCTTTAGATGAGTTTCCCCATTGGAAACAACGTTTTGAGATCTACCTCAATGGAGTGGATCCGAATCTGTGGGAAGCCATCGAGATTGGATATAGTACACCGGTGGGAGCTGATGGAGTTAAGCTAACGTTAGGAGGGATGACGGACGCGCAGAAAGTTAAATACAATGCAGAGAAAAGAGTTTATGCATTGATTACACAGTCTATCCCAAAAGACATATTCCACCAGTACTCCGAGAATAAGCAGTCCAAGAAACTTTGGAATGAGCTAGAGAAGAGGTATGACGGGAATGCTTCGTTGAAGGCAATCAAGGCCATGGAGTTAAAGAAGGAATTCGATAACTTCTCATCGATTGGTAACGAGAGTTTAGACGACGTCATTGATAGATTCTACCATTTGATGAGCGAACTGCATACACATGGGGTGGAAACTACCATGGAAGAGAAAGTTAGTAACTTTGCAGACGGATTGTCTGAAAAGTGGGCTTCATTCGTGTCTAACCTGAGACAGAATGAAATGCTTGCAAAGCTGGATATTAATGACTTCATTCTTAATTGCGATAAGAAGCACTAAGGATGAAGTACAGAGCTCAGAAGTCTTCGTACACTCAAAATCCAGCTTTGTACAACGCCACGCCTCAAGCTAAGACATCTGGAGCACCTCTCCAGACTGCATTTGTGTCTAGCTCGTCAGGTCCTTCACATGCTTCTCCTTCAGGATCAGACACGTCAGGGTCTTCTTGTACCCACTATATTGGATCTGAAGCAAGTGCTACTAAACTGAAGACCGAGAACCTCGGCAATGTGACGGTGGAAGTAGCTCGAGAGCATATGGATCTTTTGGCTGCAGTGGTTCTTTCATATGATGGACTTGTTGCCGGGAAGATTGGAAACTGCCATCTGGCAGACGAGGACTACGAGCAAGTGGACGAAATGGAGCTTGAGAGGATGGACATAATGTGGGCCTTAGCTAGTGCTGTCCGGAGGGCGAAGAAGTTTGTTAAAAAGACCGGAAAAAACTTGGTAGCTACTAAGGATACCACATTTGGCTTTGACAAGAGCAAAGTGACCTGCTTCAACTGTGGAGAGAAGGGGCACTTCAAGAGAGAATGTGTCAAGCCAAAGAAGACGGGTAACGGGAACCCATTCTCGTCTTTTACTCGCCAAGACAAGCAAGCTTCCAGTTCTACTTCATCAAGCAAGGATCCAAAAGCCTTGATTGCTCATGATGATGAAGGACAGGATTGGAGGTTTAGGTTTGTCTCACCAGGGGAATCAAACATTGCAAGTGTGATGATGATTCTGCGAGTGAAGGTGATCTAGCAGTTGAGATAGCGATATCACATAGTGAAGAAACAACTGCACCCGAGGTCAGTTACAAGCCTAAAGAGGAGACTTCCACATCAGAGACAGAAAAGAAAGAATCACTAGAACCAGAGACATCTGATGCTGCGTTGATGGCTAACTCTTCTGAACCAACTCAGGTAAGTACTACTGACCAAATGTTTGATAATCATGCTTGTTCTGATTGTGATACTTTTAGGAATAGCATAGATGAAAAATTTGCTAGGTTATTAGATCATAATGATAACTTAGTAAAAGATTTGCAACTGTGCACTGAGGCTAATAGAGTATTAAAACAAAATGAGCATAGTTATAAAGAAAAGATAGAACTATTGACTAAACAGCTTAGGGAAACCGAAGTAGTTGCCTTTAACCAAGCTAATGACATTAGGTACTATCTAAACTCCCTAGAAGACACTAAGAAGCAAAAGGCAGTTCTAGAAGTAGAAGTAAACTCATTAAAACAGAAACTGCATAGTTGGACTAGTTCTTCACACATAGTTCAACACTTAGTGAGAGAAAGGAATAACGGGGAGGGATTGGGTTACAAAGTGGTTCCACCACCACCTGAGACCTTGATGAACACTAAGACTAGACCAGTAAATAATAACCCCATCAAGGATCACGTGGTGTCTACTCCTTTTGTTAGTGATCCAGATTCTTCATGTTCATCTATTGAATCTGGAAACAAGCAAAAGGAGGCCACTTCAAAGGCAAAGGGTAAATTGCCTTGTGTTAATCTGGAAAAAGAATTTGAAAAAGTTAACTTAAAGTCAGGGTCAAACAGAGTCAAATCAGAACCTAAAAGACTTCTAATGTTAATTTTTCACATGCTTCAAGTCAAAAACCAGCTAACCAAAAGGAAAAGGATGTTAAACAGGTTAAAACAGTTAACTTTGTTAAACCAGAGAAAACATCAAAAGAACCAGAGTCAAAACCTAAAGCGATTGATGTTACAAGAGTGTCACACACTTCTCCACTAAGAAAGTTTAATCATAAAGTTGATAGCTGGTCATGCTACAACTGTGGAGAATGTGGACACATTGCTTCTTATTGTCCTTTCTATCAGACACCTAGGAAGAAGATTGAACTTCAGGATTCAAAGCCTAGGTCTTCTAAGAGGAGTTCCTTAACTCCACCTAGAAGAACTAGTGAACCTAAAGTTCAACCTGTAAGCCAGTCGACTGTTTATCATAAACAGGCCTTGCACAAATCTGGCTTATGGAAAGAGAAGTCTGCCTGCATGTCTGATACTGATGACAAGAAGGAACCTGAGCTACCCTCACCCTCTAAGGGTCAATGGGTGGAATTTATGATGTGTGATGCCTCTGGGAAACCCAAGCCAGTAAAGGCTTGGGTTCCTAACCTAAACTAATCCGTTACTTTGTATGTGCAGGGTGTTCGATACGGTGCTGAGACTAACACGTGGATTGTAGACAGCGGAGCATCCAGGCACATGACAGGAAATAGGGCCCTTTTATCAAACGTCAAGCAAATAAAAGGAGGGCATGTTTCCTTTGCTGGAAACAAGGGAGGCTATATCACAGCTCAGGGAGAAGTGAGGAAGGATTTAAGGTCATCTTCGACAACAAGAAGTGTTACGTGCTAAAGAAAGACTATGTGATCCCAGATGACCAAGTTCTGATGACTGCTTCAAGATATAAAGACCTTTATGTCTTGGATCTGTCAACAGCTACTACAACGGATCATGAGGTTCAATGCTTTCTATCTAAAGCTACTGAGAAGGATTCCATCTCCTGGCATAGGAGAATGGGACACATTAGTCAAAGGAAGATGAATCACTTGATTCAGAAGGATCTGGTGAGAGGAGTTAATGTCAAAAACTTCCAGCTTCCTGACTTTTGTGTAGCTTGCAAGAAAGGCAAACAGACGAAGAAGTCTCATAAGGAAAAGAAAGTTCATTCAATAGAACTTCCTCTTGAACTTCTTCACATGGATCTGTTTGGTCCAGTCAGTACAAAGAGCATTACAGGCGACTTGTACTGTTTTGTGATCACTGATGACTACTCAAGGTTCACTTGGGTAATGTTTCTGAAATCCAAATCAGAAACGTTTGAGTCATTCAAGGTGTTAGTAACCACACTAGAATCTCTCTACAAGCTGAAGGTTAGACAAGTACGCTCAGACAACGGGACAGAATTCAAGAACCAGTGGATGGAGGCATACTGCAAGGAAAAGGGAATTGTGCATCAATTCACTTCTGCCTACACGCCTCAGATGAATGGCGTTGCTGAGAGAAAGAACAGAAGCTTGATAGAGACAGCACGGACTATGCTGGCAGACTCGAAACTGCCTATCCAATTCTGGAATGAGGCAGTGGCGAATGCATGTTATACACTGAATCGAGTCCTGATAGTCAAGCGCCACAGAAAGACATGTTACGAGCTACTACAAAGACGCAAACCGAATTTGGAGTATCTTGAACCTTTTGGAGCGCCGTGCACACTTCTGAAGAAGACACAAGAAGGAAAATTCAGAGAGAAGGCAGATGAAGGAATATTTCTAGGATACAACATACCGAACAAGCGAGTTTACAACAACTCGACGGGTCTTGTAGAAGTGTGGTGTAATGTTGACGTTCAGAGATATACCACACCACCTACTGGCAAAGGACCCGCCTACTTCTTCGACTATGATGGATTCTTCAAGTCCTTCAACATCCCTCTCTCTCCCTCGGATGACGAGTTAGCTACTAGAATGATGTATGATATCTTGAATACACCATCTAGCTCACAGGGAGAATCATCTACTCAGTCAGGGGGAGTAGTCGATGACAGTGACTCCTCCTCTGAAGATGAAGCTGAAGCAGATGACCAGAACAGTCAGGAGGAACAGGTTCCAGTTCCTGAAAGTCCACAAACATCTACCAGTGATGCACCTTCGACTTCGGAACCTCAAACTCCAACTACCTCAGATGCAGAACCAAATGTTCATAATCTTAGCTCTGAGGTAGCTGTTCCTACTACTCCAGGATCACGACTAAACGTCTATCATCCCCTAGACAATGTCATTGGGGATGTCAGATCAGGAGTACAAACCCGAAATCAGCTATACTCAGCTGATTACGCCTCGGTTATGGAGAACGGTTACATTCATGATGGTGCTTATCGGTGTTTTGTCTCGCAGTTTGAGCCAAAATATATCAGTGATGCACTAAATGATGAGGCGTGGGTGAGTGCCATGCAAGAAGAACTTCTGCAGTTCAAGAAGTTAGGTGTATGGACTCTGGTTGATAGACCTAAAGGTGCTAAAGTCATTGGCACCAAATGGGTCCTAAAATGCAAGAAGGATGACCAAGGGGTCATTATCAGGAACAAAGCTCGATTGGTGGTTCAGGGTTTTCGCCAAGTCGAGGGGATTGACTACAATGAGGTGTTTGCACCCGTGGCAAGGATGGAAGCCATTCATATCTTCCTTGCCTATGCATCGTACATGAAGATTAAAGTCTACCAATTAGATGTGAAGAGTGCATTCCTTCATGGGGAAATCAGAGAAACAGTGTATGTCAGTCAACTCGAGGGATTCGAAGATCCTTATCATCGAGATAGAGTTTACAAGCTCGACAAGGCTTTATACGGGCTTCATCAAGCTCCAAGAGCTTGGTATGAGAAACTCTCGACTCATCTTGTGAAACACGGCTTTCGCAGGGGAGTCATTGACTGCACGCTGTTCATTAAAGAAAAAGATGGCGACCTACTGCTCGTACAGATCTATGTTGATGACATAATCTTCGGTTCAAAGAACGAAGAGTTATGCAAAGAGTTTGAAGCAGTTATGAAGAAAGAGTTTGAGATGAGTGCTATGGGGGAGATGAAGTTCTTTCTCGGGTTACAGGTGGATCAGACACCAAATGGGATCTTTCTACATCAGACCAAGTATGTGGGAGACATTCTCAGTCGCTTTGACATGGAGAATGCTTCTGCTGCTGGGACTCCACTTGCTACGAATCACGACATAGCACCTGATGAAAATGGAGATCTTGTAGATGCCACGATGTACCGAGGAATGATTGGATCCCTCATGTATCTCACTGCCTCAAGACCTGATATCATGTATGCTACATGTTTATGTTCTAGATATCAGGCTAAGCCTAAGGTCAACCATCTGATCGGGGTCAAGAGGATTTTTCGTTATCTGAAGGGTACACCCACACTTGGGTTGTGGTATCCTCATGATGATGACTTTGAGCTTACCGCGTATAGTGACTCGGATTACGGGGGCTGCAAGATGAACTACAAGTCTACATCAGCAGGGTGTCAATTCTTTGGAAGAAGATTAGTTACCTGGCAGTGTAAGAAGCAGACATCGGTTGCATTGTCAACCTGTGAAGCTGAGTATGTTGCTGCTGCAAGTTGCTGTTCACAAATCATCTGGATTCAACAGCAAATGCGGGATTACGGTTTAAAGTTTTCTTCTACTCCTATTTTTGTTGATAACTCTGCTGCAATTGCAGTAACTAAAAATCTGGTCCAACATCCAAAGACCAAACACATCGGTATTAAATACCATTTCATAAGAGACTGTTTTGAAAAGAACTTAATTGATGTGGTAAAAATTAATACTGATTTTCAACGCGCTGACCTCTATACTAAAGCCTTTGATAAACCACGTTTTCAATATTTGCTAGAGGTCAACGACGTTAAGAAGAAAAGTGAGGTTATTCCTGATGATGATCATGTGTAGTCCGATGTAGTTTTGTTAAATTTTTCTGTTTTATTTTATTTTATTTGTTTATTTTAGTCTGTTTAATTTAAACTCATGTTATTCTGCTGTTTATTAAAATCCTAAAATAATTAAACCAGTAATGATTTCAGTATTTTAGGGGGAGAAGGAGTGGATAGCTGATATAAGGTAGATCGTATATGTGATACCAATTCAAAACCTTTGGAAAATGATAGTACATAGGTTCAAATCAAGAGGGACTTTAAAATTTAATTTTAGAAAAGATGCACAAATTCAAAGTATAGGTCTGTGTAGCCTAAGCAATATAAAAGGGAAGATGATAGAAACACTGGTAACTCCTAAGGTAACACAAAGAAAGTAGACCTAGAGGTTGCTAGACCACAAATGATATGTCGGTAGATTCAACACAATAGATGATTAGACCTGACTGGTGATCTCAAGATCAAACTAAGTTGTTCAACTGACTGTGGGCTTCCATCTTATCACTGGTTAACACAATCAACAATATTCCAATAAGGGGTAATGAGCATGTAAACGCCACAAATGTGTGCGGATGACCATAATTAGAGCAAAGCAAGAAAAAATGAAAGACAAATGCTATAAAGCTAATGACTTATGTTGTTGGTGCTTTTTGTGCAAAATAAAATAAGCTGCTCTAACAAGGAGATAGGTTGTGTGCCTCTCTGCTGTGCGATGGCACTGACCTGAGGATAAGCATAACCTAGATATTCTAGAATTCATTGTTGTTTGCCGCCTCTCTGCTGTGCGATGGCACTGACCTGAGGACTGGCTTCTCTTTGAAAGCTCTAAGAATAGTCTCTTCTTGTAATAATACCCGTAGACCGCTCAAAAGCTCCTGAGGAATGTTGATTACCATATAAGTGTGGGATTCACAAATGTTAGTTTGAAATAATCAAACCTAAAACAATCACCAGTCTGTGTCAAAAGTCTGTGTATGGATTTAAGTGGACAAACATATTGACAATCATTGTGGCTGCAATGCTTGAAAGTTCAAATCAATGTGGTAATCTAAGAGTTCCAGTATGATTCCCTAAAGTTGCTATTGGGCATCAAAAGATTTTGATAACAAGTCCCAAATGATTTGACTTGCCTGTATGATTCCAAAATTGAATTGGTCCAGGTGTGGTCAATCCAAGTTGAAGCTGTCTATTCCGGAACCAAATCCCGTAGATGTCCATCTTAGGATTTATCTCTCACAAAAAGCCAAAAACAAGTCTTGTTTTGAGTATTTAGTTTAAATTTTCTAAGTTAGTTAGTCGTTTTAGTTTGTTAGTTTGTCGGACTACATCAGGAAAATCAGTAAGGAATCAACTCACTAAAAGGGTCATGTCTGAGATGACCACATGTGCTTTAAATGTTTAAACGGGTCACGTCTGAGGTGACTAAATTGTTTAAAAAGATCACGTCTGAGGTGATCAAAAAGTTTTCAAGTTAAAATGATCATGTCTGAGATGATCAAAAGCTCATAACGTTAATTTCAAAAAATTAAAAGGGGTTTAAATGTTAATATTCAAATTGGCTGAAAATTTAATAAGTATGACCCATTCGCACGAATGGACCATACGTATGGACTAATCATACGAATGGAAGTCATTCGTACGAATGGACCATGAGTATGGACCATCCAACCGAATGGCCCATACGATTGGCCTAGTCGGATGTTTAAGGGCGAACGAGTGATTCAGTCGCACGACTGAGAGCCAGTCGGACGACTGAAAAAGGGCGACTGACCCAATCGCACGACTGAGTCCCACTCGCACGAATGAAAAGTGCGTATGAGCTCAGTCGCACGATTGAATCTAGGGTTAGTATAAATAGAGGCGGAGTCGGTCGCAGAATACTCACCACACCCAAATTAGCCCTAAATTGAACGACTTAACACCACTCTGCCCAAATTTCGTTTGATCTCTAAAACCCCCATTTCTTGATTACTGACCATATACATCGACTCTACAGGTAATTTGCGGTGAAGAAGCACCCCCATAACGTTAAATTTGATGCAAAATCTGTACATTCGGACTCGCAACAGAACCGAAACTTTAGTGACTTAATAACCTAACTTAACGACTCAAACAGATGAAATTAAAGATGTCAGGTGTTATAAGAACGTATTGCGAGTCAAATGAACCAGATAACGATGTCTAAGACTCAAAAGTGGTGAAAAAGTGAATTTGAATTGAACAGTCAGTACATCATGCGAATGGACAGGCTGATGAACTTCAGTCGCACGACTGAAGGGTGCGAATTGCCTAACCGCACGACTGAACCATGCGTATGAAGTTCAGTCGCACGACTGGTGTAACCGCATGAGGTTACATGCGCATGAGTCCAGTCGCACACTCAGTCGTACGCATGAGATCATTCGCACGACTGAATCCCAGTCGCACTGTTCAGTCGCACGACTGATCTCAGTCGCACAACCTCAATCGCATGACAGAAAGATTTTCTTCAAGTTTAAGTGTTTCATGACGATTCTTAGCCAAAGGTACTAATGTTTATTTTGATTTGTGTTACAGATGGCGAGTCGATGGACTATGAGCACGAAGCATAATATATGTGCTCATCTGGATTTGACATCCAGAAACGCTGCTGATTTCTCAGTCATCATCACATTTCTGCTGAGATCGAGGATTGCACATGCCATTCTACTCCTTGTACTCCTTATAGGTCCGTTCAGCAGGCCTTCTGGGAAGGCGCTACGGTTGATAGATCCTCTGTGGCTCACTGCATCAGGAGTACTATCTTTGGAGAGGCTATTACTATCTCAGAGGAGGATCTAAGAATTGTTTTACAGTTGGGGGATGACGCTGATTGTCCGACTCGATTACACCCCCTCACAGTCAGAGGATGCTTTCTGAGAGCCAAGTACTCTGGGGACATCAATGCTGGGGTACTCAATAAGAGTAACCTCTGTCCCCAGTTCAAGTATCTTGCGCATGTTCTACTCAAGTGCATAGCTTCCAGGAAGGGAGGTTTTGATGAGCTGTCTGATCAGATACAGAACGCGTATGCTGCGTTGGTGCTGAACCACCCGTTCAGCTTCTCCAAAATGATCTTCACCTATCTGGTGGAGAACATTGAGGGGAAAGGGAAAGAGGGCTTCTGCATGTATCCGAGGTTTATGCAGATGATTATAGATCAGAAGCTTCCCTCCCTGCCGAAGGAGAAGGAGATGCGGTAGTCCTCGAGGTTATGGATGACACTACTTTGGGGAGGATGAAGGTGTACAGGGGGAAGCAAGTGAAACCCCCTGTCAGGAGGTTGTTTGGGCATCTGGCCCGGGAAGACTACGTGGTGCCAGCCAAGAGAAAGTGGCGCCACGATGATAGTGATTCCGATGTGGAGCAGATTGCTCTACCAACTCATGACTCGGATGATGATGATAGTGGAGACGCTGGGGACGATATGCCTGCTCCACCAAGAGGCACTGTGTCAGATGTTATACCCCCAGTGTCTGCTCCAGCTGGAGATGTTGCCGAGTCAGCTGGATTTCATCAGGATTTTATTCATGGTGCTGAGGAGGAGGAGGAGTCTGACGAGGAGCCCCTAACGCGAACTGTGGGAAGCAAAGTTGTTCCCACAGAAAATGGGCTACGGGTGGTTGGTGAACACCCGAGAGACTCCAGAGAGACGGATACTGACCCGAGTTATGCACCGGGTTCTGCAGGCAGGGTTGTAGGGGGAGCATCCACCTCCACAGGGACGAGGAGGAAGAGGATGGCTCAGCCCCATGGTCTGAAGAAGAAGAAGCGTCGGTTGACCTTCGTTACCTCCATAGCCTCTACTTCCACCACCACAGTCACCACTACCACCTCCACAGCTATACCATCCACCACCACAGCCACCACATTCACCACAGCTACCACAGCCACCACCATACCTACCACCACAGTACAGATTCCATCCACCACCATATCCTTTACACCCACATCACCCCCACCATTTCACCGACCTATCTTCACTACAGCCACCACTACCACCACCTCACACCAGGCAGGACCGTCAGCCCATCCCTCACACACTTATGGATCACCTCTACCTCCAATCGGGGTAGAGGAACAGCTGTCAGCGCTCAACCGGATGGTGATGCGCTTAATAGCTGCAGATGAGGAGAAAGCTGCCCAGATCCCCAGCTTACCGACCTGACTGCTACACAATCTCACCAGATGGCAGAGCAGGCTCGAGTAATAGAGCAGCAGGCCCAGCTGATGGATGCACAACAAGTAGAGATGTCCCAACTCCAGGAGCAGCATGCCCAATCAGCTAAAAGGATAGAGGAGTTGGAGACCACCAACAAGACCATCATGTTACGGCTCAAGGGATCAAAGGACGAGCCTTTAAAGATCAAGGAAGGGGATGGAGATGATGGAGATGATGGTGATGATGATGATGAAGATGATGATGAGGATGAAGAGGATGATACAGAGGATGAGGAGGAAACTGACAGAGATAGGACAGAGGGGAAGGACGATGATGATGATGCAGAAGGAGGGGATGCAGCTGCATCGGCCTCTGCTTCAGGTCAAGAGAGGAGGTCGAAGAACAGACAGGACCAATCAACCTCCACCTCTGCTCCTCCAAGTGATGAGACCATGATACAGGATAAAAGTAAAGACTAGATGTTTATGTATTTATTTACTTTTGTGTTTGAATCCTGTATTGAAAACAATGTATTGAATGTTTATATTAAGTTAATGCATTTCTGTTTGATTAATTACTAATGATTTATGTGTTGAATGTTTAAATCAAACAGATCCAAATTATCAAAGAGATGAGTTTGATGTTGCTCCCCTTTAACAGGTCAAGACTCAACTAACCATGATTCTTGATCTGCAAGGGATCGTAAGAAGGTCTGTGAGTTATACCCCTGAAGAAGGGGAAATAATTCATGACCTATCAAACGAGCAACTTGCAGAGATTTTCAAGCTCAATCCGGATGAAATAGTTAAAGATGCTCCAACATGCGATTCGACTAGTGATGAAGAGCTCAATGATGTTGATGAAGTCGAGATCGAAGATATCACTGCAGAGGAGTACCCTCAGTACGCTGACAATGAGGGAAATGTGATCCCCAATCTGGGTGAATCCCTCGTCAGTGATACTTTTGAGGTATTGAACAAGATGGAGCAGGAAACAGAGAAGGCAGAAGGAACAGCCCAAGCCTCAAATGATGATGTCGACATTCGAAAGGCTGAGTGGGCTGCATGTTTTGAAGAAGTTAGAGCCCAACGTGCTGCACCGAAGAAGGATGCCTACACCAAACTCTACAGAGTCAAGAAACATCACAAGGTGTCAGGTAGGATTATAGCATGGGCGTATTTTGATGATCTTAATGTTTATGCAGTTAAGAGAGAACAGGGCATAGAGTACTTCAGATTCCCACATGATCTGAAGACTCTACCAGGTTTTGAGCTCAATCAGCTGACTAAGCTAAAGCTTTTGTATGCTGACCCAAGAAAGATGTCAGGCTAGTTCGAGGCTGCCCTTAAGAAGGAGTACCACACCAGATGGTTAACTTCAGACCCCAACAGCCGAAGACTAGGTACATAGAAGGTCTAGGTTGATGCCATTACTGGCAAGCCCAAGAAGAGTGTTGAGTGAGTCCTCCGCGCACAATGTCGAGAATCCCACTCAGGGAATGCCACAGGACTTCACCCCACACTTTAAGTGGTGGTACTATGATTGGAGAACAGCTGAAGCGGTCATAGTCCTAAGCAAAGAGGGACAAATGGATACGATCAGGGTATTCGACCCGATGTGGCTTACTAACTTGTCGGCAAATGATGTCTATACGCTATACAAGTGGCCACTGTTCTATGACACGTAGGACATTGTACAAGCCCTCCAGTTCCAAAACGTTATACGACTCTGCTTTGCGTTTGAGATTCACGCAGGAGTCACCAAAGAGGAGAAGTACAAGAAATACAAGGAGGTTATGCAGAAAACAAGAGATTAGAGAGATCTAGGTCCAAGGGGGAGTTTGTTGATGCATGTATGTCCCTAGATCATGATTTGAAATGTAATAAATCTTGTTTGTCTGACTATGATGTAATATGAATTGATTAATGAAATGATATGGATTGTTTGTGATTTGTAATGTCTAATATTTAATTAATGAGTCGATATTGAATTGATTAACTTGCGTTTATGATTGTTTGAATGGTTACACATCAAGTTATATTAATTAAAACATTCAAACTTAACTTAATGAAGTTCTCATGCGAATGGCCCATGCAAATGGACCACAGGCATGAATAACTTCATACGATTGACTCAGTCGCACGACTGAACCAGGAGACTGGATCAGTCGTATGATTGACACATAAGATTGGCTCAGTCGCACAACTGAACACTCAGTCGTGCGGATGGATCAACCGCATGGTTCAATCGCACGACTGAACCATACTTATGGTCCAGTCGCACGATTGAACAATACTAACCTATAAATAGACCCAATTCGTGGAAAAACGTAAGCATTCATACCATTACGACTCCAGACGTACCCTAGCCGTCCAGTAGCCTCTCAAATCGTTCTCCAAGTTCACAGAACACATTAGATCGATTCCTAATCGACTTCTAACGTTAGATTCAATTCTTGATTGATTCTTTGTGTGTTCTCACTGATTGGATCGCCAATCAAATAGGATTCCGCACTATTCGATCTGGTTTACACGCTAATCACTAGGTATTTCGTTCAAATACCAGGTCCTAACATAAAGGTTTTTGAGAATTTTGCTTCGGAAGAGAATTATTAATCAGAGTTTTTATTTTAAGAGGAATAAAAACTTCCGAAGGTAAATTGCTTTCGGAAGAAAATTATTCTTTTTGAGAAAATAAAAGTACTTAAGTAGCTTCGGAAGATATTTTAGAAATTTCTTTCGAAGCTAAAACTACTGAAGTAGTTATTTGTTTTCTAAGACATAAGTTTCTTTCGAAGGTAATTATAAATCTTCCGAAGGATAAAGAGATCAAAATTTTTAAAAATATAAGGAATGGCTTATGAAGGTGATAGAATAGACAACTTAGGATACACATGTTTTAGAAATAATATGATTAAGTTTTAAGAAAAGCTATTCAAAGTTAATCATCCCAATAACTGATACAAGATATTTAAGTCTCTGTTCATCAAAAGCTTTGGTGAACAGATCAGCATGTTATTCATTTGTGTTAGTTTTGACTAGTTTGATTAACCCCTTTTCAAAGTTATCTCTAATCAAATGATACCTGATATTGATGTACTTTGTCCTTGAGTGCTGCACAGGATTTTCTGTGATTGAGATAGCACTGTTGTTGTCTATGTGGATGGGAGTCTCCTTGAAGTTGAATCCATAGTCCAGCATTTGATTTTGAATCCAAAGCACTTGAGCACAGTGGCTTGCAGCAGCAATGTATTTAGCCTCAGGAGTTGATGCAGACACACAGGATTGTTTCTTGCATTGCCAAGAGACTATCCTTCCACCAAGAAATTGACATCCCCCAGATGTAAACTTTGTAGTCACGTTGCAACCACCATAATCACTATCTGTATAAGCATACAGATTAAAGTCAGAATTCTTTGAATACCAAAGGCCAAGTGATGGAGCACATTTGAGATATCTTAAAATTCTCTTGACATTGATTAGGTGTGACATCTTGGGGTTGGCTTGATATCTTGCACAAATACATGTAGCAAACATGATATCATACCTACTAGCTGTGAGGTACATAAGAGACCCAATCATTGCCATGTATAGATGCTCATCAACACACTCCCCCTCAAGATCATGACCAAGTGAGTGGTTTCTGGCTATAGGTGTCCTAGCAGCCTTACAATCAGTCATATTGAATCTTTTAAGTATGTCTTGTACATACTTTGACTGACTTATGAAAATGCTGTTTTCAACTTATTTCACTTGAATTCCTAGAAAGAAATTGAGTTTCCCCATGACACTCATTTCAAACCTGTTCTTCATCAGCTTCTCAAATTCTTTGCAAAGCTTTGGATTAGTTGACCCAAAGATAATGTCATCTACATATACTTGTACTAGCATTATGTCATTTCCTGTTCCTTTGATGAAGAGAGTTCCATTAATAGTACCCCTTTGTAGCCATGCTAACAGAGATACTGAGATAGAGTCTCATACCACTTTCTTGGTGCTTAGTCCAGCCCATAAAGAGCTTTATCAAGCCTGCAGACATAATTAGGATGATCAGGATCTGCAAACCTAGGTGGTTGTCTGATATACACCTCTTCATCAATCACCCCATAGAGAAAAGCACACTTGATATTAAGTTGGTAGACCTTGAAGTTCTTGGATGCAGCAAAAGCTAGGAATATCCTGGCAGCTTCAAGTCTTGCTACAGGAGCAAAAACATCTGTGTAGTCAATTCCTTCTTCTTGAGTATACCCTTGACCAACTAGTCTTGCCTTGTTTATAATAACAAGTCCTCTATCATCCTTCTTATTCCTGAACACCCATTTGGTTCCTATGGTGGTCTTCCCTTGAGAAAGAGGACATAGGTTACAAATATTTTGCCTTTTGAATTGAAGCAGCTCCGCTTGCATAGCTTCAACCCAACTTCCATCCTTTAGAGCCTCATCAATCTTTTTTGGCTCTATCTGGGACAAGAAACAAGAGTGAAGACAAACATTTGCATCATGGGTTTGTCCTCTTGTTCTTACCCCTGAATCAATATCTCCAATGATGTTTGTGGTAGGATGAGACTTGTGGATCCTTAGCTGAGGGATCACAGCAAGTTGCTTAGACATATCTAAATTAGAAAAATTTTGATCTCGCAAAGAAGATTCACCCTCCATATCAGCACACTTATCAAGATTGACTTGATCCAATGAGTGTGTGACAACATTAATATTTTCTTCAATGGAGTGGTTATCAGCATCAAGAAATTCTTGATCACTTTCACCACCACCATTTTCTCCAACATTTAAAGCTCCTTCATCTGAGTTTTGTGCCTCTAAGCTGGAATTTGAATGCACCCCAGAAGTATCAGCAAGATTTGTCATTGATGTGCTGGTGGAAGCTTCATTTGCAGGGTTAGTTACCACTAGAGCTGAAGATGTATAGCTTGAAGGTCTTCTTAGCTCAAATTTTGGGTCAGGATCACCTATAGGTAATATATCTGTGAACCCTGAAACATGGTCACAAGATTTGTTAAAACAGTTGTAACTAATTCAAGATCAAATAGCCAATCTGGGCCAGAACCTTTCACATTGGGGGTGTGCTCATTGAAGGTCACATTCACTGACTCCTTAACTACTCTAGTTCTGAGATTGTATATTCTATAAGCCTTAGCTTGAGAAGAGTATCCATAAAGTGCACATCATCTGATTTCTCAACAAACTTGGCAATTTGATCTTTAGTATTCAAGATGGTGCAAGGACATCCAAATGACCTGAGAAAACTAATGAAAGATTTCCTCTTGTGCCAAAGTTCATAAGGAGTCTTACCATGTGTCTTAACTACTAAAACTCTGTTTTGCACATAGCAAGCAGTGTTCACTGCCTCTGCCCAGAAGGTGATGGGCAGTTTAGAGTCAGACAACATAGTTCTTGCAGCTTCAATTAGTGTCACGTTTCTCCTCTCAGCAACACCATTTTGCTGAGGAGTTCTGGGAGCACTATATTATCTTGTAATACCCTTTTTATCACAAAATGTATCAAGGATTTGGTTATTGAATTCAGTTCCTCGATCACATCTTATGGTTTTGACTTTGTGATCACATTGATTCTCAATCTTTAAGAAAAAATTCTTTAGAATCTCAGGGGTCTCATCCTTAGTTATAAGAAAGAAGACCCAAGTGAATCTTGTAAAGTCATCTGTGATCACCAAACAATAAGAGGTCCTTCCTAGACTCATTACACTAGTGGGGCCAAAGAGATCCATATGTAATAAGTGTAGGGGAGTGGTGATGGAATTTCTCTCCTTTGGCTTGTGAGATACCTTGTGTTGCTTCCTTTTTAGGCATGCAACACAATGGTCATCACTTGTAAAACTCTTTCTTTGGTATTCCAGTTACCAAATCTTTCTTAATTAATTTATTCATATTTTTAAAGTTTACATGGAATATTCTTTTATATCAGAGGAAAGACTCATCACTATTTGCTTTAGATAGAAAGTATGAAACTTCTCTTGAGGGAGATGTTTCTTGCAAATCCATCTTGTACATGTTCCCTTTCCTGGGGGCTCTGAGCAGGATGTGCTCATGAGGAATGACCACCCCAGGCCTAAGAACAATTCACTCATGCTCAGTAAAGAGCATGTTATGACTCTGATCATAAAGTTGGGATACACTCAGAAGATTGTACTCAAGCTCCTTGACAAAGTTTACCTTCTCAATGCTGAGCTTACCATTTGTGACCTTGCCCCTTCCTATAATGTAACCCCCTGCATCTCCTCCCAAAGCAACTAGTCCTCCAACAATTCTTTTAAATTTTTGGAGTAGTGACCTATTGCCTGTCATGTGCCTGGAACAGCCACTGTCAATGATCCATACATTTCTGTTTGTCTTGAGCTGTTTCCTGCACAAAAGAGATGGTTAGTTACATTTGGAAACCCAAGCCTCATTTTGGGCTCATCAAAAAGAAGTTGAAGAAAATGCAACAGTAATTGATCATATAGTCATGCTAGCAGGATCATTTGCTGATGTTGATGAAGAACTCTCAGCCATTTGGTCTTTCTTTGTCTTCCACACCACCTTTGTAAGCTTAGACTTGACCTTCAATACTTTGGAAGTTTTGTTAACTTCGGAATTTTTGATGACTGGACCTTTGGAAGATCTTGCTTTTGCTATAGCAGGCTTCAGTGCTTCGAAAGTATTCCTTTCTTCCAAGACCACATTTTCTTCCGAATGCAAGTTTCCACTTATCTTCTTCTTCATTTTGGAGCTTCCGAAGGAAAGAGATTTTCCTTCCGAAGCTTGCTTCTTCTTCTCCAAACCCTTAGAAGTTTCTTTCTTGGTCATGTGAAGCGTACTCTTTGGATTGTAAACACAATCCTTAGCAAGATGTGAGGTACTCCCACACATAACAGAATCCATTTTCTTCCTTCTAGGAGTCTTCTTTTGTGAACAACGCTAAACTTGATCACTTTCCTTCTCCATCTTCATCTTTGCAGATGCTGTGAAAATTCTGTGGGGATAGAACTACCTTTGGAGCTGGATGGTTCAGGATGTATAGCAGTGGTGCACAACTGATCAGCCTTCTTGATGATGGGATGATTTGGACATGAACTAGAACTCTTGTTGTTAGAGTTCAAGTTTATATCTTCATCCTTAACCACTTCAAATCCTGCAGAAATGAAGACTTGTTTTTGTGCAGATTTGAAGGTGGTCTTGATCTCTTGAGCCTTCTTGGACTTTCTTTTGGCCTTCCTGATCAAGTTCTTTCTCTTGGACTTGGTCATCCCAACAGCTTTACTCTCTTTAGAGGGATGGTGACCCTTCTTAGAATGCTCTTCTTCACTCTTCTCAGAGCCATTCTTCACCATCTCCTCTTCAGTCAAAGGGTCTATGAGGGGAAGCTCATCTTCACAAGTTCCACACCTAGGAGATCTTACAGACAAGATTGTGTGTGGAGGAGCTATCTCACTGGAACCCAGTCCACACTTATTCTGATAACAAACTTTTGCTTGCAAGGATGAGGATATTATGTTCTTGAAGGTCTCTTCTTTAAAAACACATTTTTCTGCCTTGGCTTTGCTGATCACAAGCTCAACCTAGCATTTAGTTAACTTAGTTATGAGATCTTTGATCTAAGTCCTGTAGTTTGTGTGCTCATGTTTAAGAGTTGAAATGGTTTTCTCTAAGTCCTCTATCTTTAGTTTATAATCATTTTCAGCTCTTTTGAAATCAGCTTTTAAGATATTTAAGGACTCAAGATCAGATCTCATCTCTAAGTTATAAGACCTGTATCTATTAACTTTAGCAATACATTCAGGAGTACAAAGATGTTCCAATACCTTGGCTTTATCCTGGTCTTCCATGAGTGCTTGGTTTGGAGATGCATCTTCCACCTGAAAGCTCCAGTCAAAGCCTCCTTCTTCAACAGCAATTGCAGCTTGTTGCTTTGGCTTCTCATTCTGGGGAGCTCTCTTAGTGTAGTTTGGTCTGGCTTGTGTTTGGCCACCATTTGTCCTTAGTGCCTTACACTCCCTTGCAAAGTGTCCCATCTGGTTATAGTAGTAACACTTTACTTTGCTTTTATCCAGCCCAAACTTTCCACTGGCTGCATTGCTTGGAAACTTCCTCGTTGTCCTCTTGTAGAACTTCTTGCCTCTGTGAGTGAGAAGAGCCATCTGCTGAACTATCTCCATGTACTCCAGATCATCTGGATGGATACAATCTAAGTCTTCAAGGGTGAAGAGAAAGTTGCATGTGGTTTAATCAGCAGAGACAAAAGCATGAGAAGAACTTGTCTCTTGGAAAGAACTTCCTTGAGTGTAGCTTTCCCTTGGAGTCTCTGGGAAGGTGATGAAAGGACCCTTTTGTGAGTTGTCAGGGTAGCATATAAGATGATGTTGTGGTTCAATGCTTTCCCTTTCAACCACATGGAGGGCTGAACTCAGTTGATTGCTAGAGTTACCAGATGAGTTTTGCATATTCATCTGCATCTGGTAGCCACTAAGAATACTATACAACTCTGTGAGAGTAAGAGTCTTAATGTTCTGAATCCTTTTGATAACAACACAATAATGTGTCCATTGTCTAGGAAGTGAGGACATAAACTTCCTTACAATGTCCCTGTTCTCAAGAGTTACTCCAACATCCATTAGAGTATCCACAATCTTAACATACCTGAAGTATTGTTGAGTCATGGTTTTACCTACCTTAAAGGTGAAGTTTCAAACTGCTATAGAAGATCCTTCTTGTTCTCTTTTTCTTCATTGGACCCCTCATACATAAGCTTCAGTGCTTCCCATAATTGCTTGGCAGTTTTGCACTTCTTGAAGCCTCTATAAATGGAGTTTGGAAGAGCAGTTTGAAGGCCTGTCATGGCATTCTGATCAATCTCTATTCTTTTCCTTTCTTCTTTAGAATAATCAGCCACAGCCTTTGGAATCATACCACCACCAGTAGCAGAAGTGGTGCTTGGTATGTAAGGTTCTTGGACAACAGAGTCCCATATCTTGGAGTCTTGAGACTTGATGAAGCCTTCCATTCTGTGACACCAGGTATCAAAGTCTTCAGGAGTGATCAGTGGAGACTTTGTCATAGTCCCAGTTTCCATATCAGCTTTAGTAATAGCTGCCATTTGAGTTATTAAGTATTTTGTGTGTGTGAGGGATCTTAAGATGGTGAGATCTTATATCAAGAGCCTGAAAAGCTCTGATACCAAGTGCAGGACTGTTGAAGGGTATGCACTTACAACACAACTACACAATGAGAAGAATTCTTTAGAACACTTAACAGATCAAATAGGAAACTGGTTAACTAATGTATGAAAGATGCTAAGAACACAAGTAAAATGTGAGACAGAACAAGATAGCTAACAACACAAGTATATGGTTTTCACTAATGTTGTATATTGCTTCTCAAGTTCTTATACAAATGTTACAAAGCATAGATCTAAGGTTACAAGTACTTGAGATATTTTATACTACATCCTGCAGCCGGCCATACTTTGAAGGCCAGCTGGATACATAAGACTAGACAACAATAAAATCAAATATAGAGTCAAAAGGCAGATTTTCTTTTGACTAGTGACTATGACATGCCATAGCTCACATCCTAATATATTACAAAAAGGATAAAAGTACATAAAGTAGAAAGCTCAGACTCAAGACCTCAATGTACAGTTACCAAAAGCATGGACCTTTTCACCAACTCATGTAAGTTGGTGACTAAACAAAGTTAGCGGAAAGGTGGTCCAGCTTTATGGTAAAGTACATCAAATAAAAGCATGTTCATAAAAGTCTTCGGAAGAAATCTGTCTTCACTCTTTGGCTTCAGAAGACTTTGTCTTTGAAGCTTCGGATTCATTTTTGGCTTCGGAAGATGTTGGTCTTGGCTTCGGAAGATTTTACACTTAGAATATTTTCTAGTGCAAGGTGTAAAACTTCCGAAGCATTTCTACTTCTGTTCTTCAGTGCATGCATGCAGAGAGACTTTGGATGTTTTGGTAGCATCAGACTTATAGGAATCCTTACACAAGATATCACTAAGTCTAATAGCTTATGGACCAAGTAATGATGAAATATGAACACAAATCAAACATAAAACCCATTTGTAAGAGAATATGTGAGTAATAAGAAGAATAATGCTCAAATATGTGAAATATAAGCTTCTAGAAATGCACAAACAAAGTTACAAATATATATATATATATATATATATATTATATATATATATATATATATATAGGACCTAGTTTCGTATAATGCGAAACTATTTGCACCATGGCATGTGAGACTACCGGGCAAAACTGCAGTTTCACATGCAGTTTTGCATACAGTTTCATATGCCACATAATACAAAACAATATATAATTAACCTAGATTATATTACATTAATATCTAAGCTATAATAAACTATAACTAAACAAAAACAAACGGCAAGGTGAATACCACCCTATTCTTGATCATCAATACTCCCCCAGGGGGATATTCACCTGCCGGGTTTTCGGGATCAGCTCCAGCCTTTGCCTGCTCCATCATTCTGGCCAAATGTCGAACTTCTACCTCCAGATCCTCATGTTCTTGCACGCTTTTTTCGAGCTGCTTAATCTCCGATCTCACATCCCGAGCCTTGTTCGCTACCCTCTTAAACAAGCTCGCCTCAGTCTTCATCTCTTCTCCAACCCCAAATTTAATCTGGTTCTAGCACAGTACCTTTAGATCTTCATCATTAAATGAGCATACCTCCATAGGATCAAACAACCTTATCTCATCTCCATCCTTCACCCTCACTACTGCTTCTCCAGTCTGATTGTCATAGAACATTTCTCAAACTTCTACAATTTAAAGGTTGTTGATCAAGTATCCTCACCCTATTAATGGTCTTTGCAGGCTTTAATTTTAGCATAATCTTTTCTTTCCCCCTTACCGAATCAAGATCCTTCTTTGACCTTCTCCTCTCAGGCCTCGTGTATCCAAAAGCTTCAAAGTTATCCAGAACGCCCTAACGGATCTCAGTTTTCAATATAGTGGCACGTTCGCTCAAAGCTGAGTCTAGGAGGGGAATCTCTGTTAGTCTCCTCAAATCCCACTTAGGAAGGGTCCTAAACACCTTCCTTTTATGCATGTACGAGATCCCGCCTCAACACCTTTAATCATAAATATTTTTAGCTTTGAGTTGTACTTCTGGCTCACAATCTTCTTGTCTGTCTCCTTCCTCCTTGGTTCTTGAATGTTTTGGGAGAAAGGTGTTAGTTTCTCTGGTTCTTCCTCCTTATAGAACCAGTCCTCTTTATTCATCTCAACCACATCTCCATCAACTAAACTCCTTTGAGCCACATAAGTCATTGGCCTCTCATCAACTATATAAAACTCTGGCTCATAATCATAGTCCACTAAATGTTCCTCCACTTCTTCTTTCTCATCAATTAAATTCAGCTCAACATGCCCTTTCTCTCCTCCTTTTCTCTCATTCCTTATCAACACATTTCCTGTCAGATCAGTGTCTAATTCAAAACGCATATTGATGAACCCAGCCTCAAACACCTTATCCCCTGCAACTCCTTCTCCACTACTACCAACAATACCTCTACCAACTTGAGTACCATCTTCATCACCTACATCACCAGCTCCACCAGCTTCAGCACCATCTACATCACTTCCACCAGCTTTTGAGGTTCCAACACAACTACCACCAGCTCCCGATCCTCCTACACCGCTAACACATGCTCTTAATGTCTTATGTATAAAAGGGAACGTGGATGTGCCAGTCATTTCTTGGATCTGCTCAACACTTAGTACACCAACTACACCAGGAGTCCTCCTCAAATCTCTCGCTTCTTCCAACAACCTTCTGATCAGATCATGTTGGCTCAATATAATTTTCTTCATCTCATCAATCTCTAAATCCTTTAGTTTCTCCCTCTCCTCTAAGTTAATCAGTTTGATCTTTATCATTCTTAGCTCATTTGATAAGGATGTGTTGACATTCCTAATCACATCCTCATCAAGCTTTAATCTGATGTCTCTCCTTAATTGGCCTCCCATCTTCTCCTGCATGCCTAGTCTTAGGAATGACTAGCTGCTTGCTCTTACTCCTTTTTTTCTCGTGTAAGGGATTCAGCTCTAGCATGTGAAGATGATTTCTCTACACCCTTCTTCTTCCTCTTCTTCCTTAGCTCATTCTCAATCTCATCCAGTTGCTCTTTGAAGTCAAATCAGTCTCCTTCGTGTACTTCTTTTTCTTTCTAATCTCCTCCACATTTCTTCCATTCTCTACTGCTCTTATTTCCTCAAGAGGGATCAAAGTCTTGATATTCCACCTTTCTGCAGTGTACATGCTCTCAAGCAGATATGTAATAGTTCCTGAAAAATCATGCTTGGAGGTAGCACAATCAGCAAAGATCCTCGGGTTCATCGGATTCAATATCACTTCATCTTCGAGCTTAGGTAAGTTTGGCTTTAGATAGTCTAGAATGATCTGAATGAATCTTGGATAGAGCAGCAACTTATCCTTCTTTAGAGCCATGATGTTTTCTAACATGTAGTCATGAATGATCTGGGCTATGTTTGCCATCTCACCTTTACAAAACATAATCATAGTTGTGGACCAACCCAGATTTAGCTCATCTGATCCTCCCCTCCTATGATCCAAACAGCTAATGAACACATGATCTATAAACCTCCAATCCTTCATGCGAAATGACTTCTTGATCTCCTTCTGCTTCTCAAAGTCAGTTCCCTCATAACCAATATCTTTAAATGCTCTAACGACCCCTGAATCAGTTATCCCAACGCTCTCTCCCATGTCATCCTCCAAACACAGGGCCTTAGCCACTGTCTCAACTGATATCTCAAATAGCTCTCCCTGAACTTATGCTCTGATAATCCTCTACTTGGCGTCATAATCAGCTGTTCTTCAGCACTCTCTGATCTGGTTCTCATCTATTCTTGGATAGTGAGAAATGGCATTGAGATGGGAGATCTCTTCAGCCAATCGATGGCATCTCTATATCCGACAGACTTTGGATCTCGATCGTTTAGGTACACCCACGTTTGATATGGGATCAAACCTCAAACTCCCTATAATGACTGCAGGTGAAACCGAGAGTTTGTTAGATCACAAGAGATTTCAAAACATTTAAAATTTTATAATTTTAATTATTATTATCTGTTTACTATTTACTATCATTAATATATATTTTTTAATTTTTTTTTATTATTAGTTTATTATAGCTTAGATATTAATTTTATAGGATCTACTTTCATTTTGTCTAGTTTTGTATTTTGTGGCATGCGAAACTGCATGCAAACTATAGTTTCGCCCAATAGTTTCATATGCCATGGTGCATACAGTTTCAGTGTATGCGAAACTAGGTCTTGTATATATATATATATGTATGTATGTATGTATGTACGTATGTATGTACGTATGTATGTACGTATGTATGTACGTATGTATGTACGTATGTATGTACGTATGTATGTACGTATGTATGTACGTATGTATGTACGTATGTATGTACGTATGTATGTATGTATGTATGTATGTATGTATGTATGTATGTATGTATGTATGTATGTATGTATGTATGTATGTATGTATGTATGTATGTATGTATGTATGTATGTATGTATGTATGCATGTATGTATGCATGTATGTATGTATGCATGTATGTATGCATGCATGCATGTATGCATGCATGTATGTATGTATGTATGTATGTATGTACGTATGTATGTATGTATGTATGTATGTATGTATGTATGTATGTATGTATGTATGTATGTATGTATGTATGTATGTATGTATGTATGTATGTGTATGTATGTGTATATATATATGTATATATGTGTATATATATGTATATATATATATATATATATGTCTATCTATGTGTGTGTATCTATATCTATCTCTCTCTCTATCTATCTCTCTATATCTATTCTCTCTTATATATCTCTTCTCTCTCTGTCTGTGTTCTATCTCTCCTCTCTCTGTCTGTCTTCTATCTCTCGGGTGAAGTTCTCTGGAATCTTTGGGTTTGTCCGAAACTTTTAACCCTCCTGTGAACCATTGCTTAAAACTTATGGCATGCGATGCTGCCCTGTGTCTCCTTTTTTTTCCTACCCCTAGTCTTTAGACATTTTCATTCCAATCAAAAAGTCCCCTATTTCCGCTTTCCTATGGTGGTGACAAGTGTCACCACCAACCATCTTTTACTTCACCCCATTTTTCAATTTTTTATAAAAAAAGTTTACCCCCTTTATTTTTATAACTTTTATATAGATTGTTATATTTTTATAATAATTACATAATTAAATTCGTCTAATTTTTCTCTTTAATTCTAATATAGTCTCGAAAATTTATAAAATATTTGTTTCGGACGTTACGTGTTACATTACTGTAAGTTGTAGATAAATGTATGGTATGGATGTAATTTTAATGTTATAGTAATATAAACATACTTAGTTACAATTATTTACATTATGTTAATTATAAGTTTATATTAATAATAACTAAAAAAGTTAAACCAAAAGTCTATTTTTATTACATAAAACCTTCAAAGTTAAAATGATCTACTAGAACTTGCATGTGAATTACATCAAAGAAAACAAGGTGTTAATGATATCATATTGCAATTCATTACAGTGACTTGAATTGAAACAACATATATAAAAACTAAAAAAATAAACTTAATATGATGCATCACAGGTGCTTTGTAAAATTTATTATAAAAATTACACCACTAGATTCATCATATCTTTTTCTTTAATTCTATTATAATATTTCAAAAAAATATCGCTCGTACATAGTTACATCATATTACAATGTTACTCATACGTGGTAAATCAATGTAATCTAATGTAAATTAATGAAAACTAATGTAAACCAATCTGTAAACTAATGTAAAAATTATCACTCGTACATAGTTACATCATGTTACAATGTTACTCATACGTTGTAAATCAATGTAATCTAATGTAAACCAATGAAAACTAATGTAAACCAATCTGTAAACTAATGTAAAACAAATATCTAGTAAAACAAACAAAAGTAAACTTTAAATGAAACTTGTGTTCTATTTATAATTAAAAAACAACAAAAAATACTTGAACTAGACACTGCATATACAAACCATTATTCATATTACTATTAATCGCAATTTTTCAAACCAGTATTCATATTAATCCCCATCTGCATAAAAGAGCACTACCAATATTTTAACAAAATGAATACCACTTAAGACAAATTCACTCTAATTCCCGAATTTTAGTCGGCAAATCGTTAATCTACACATCAAGAGAAAGTTTAAAGAAAATACATATAACCAAAAAGAAAGATTTTACTAATGTTGCATGTGTTCTCGTTTGACTGAATCAAGATTGAACACAACGTCAAAACAAAACCCCAGAAATGTTTCATATCAAGAAAGATGCTGTACTGATCTGAAATGTTTTAGATCCAGATTTCGAGAAAAAAATTAAGGGTTGGGCAGTGGTGATGGTTTGATCAAGACGCTGCTGGCAAGGGTTGTTGCCGCTACTCCGACCGGATTGCCATTGATTCTGGTGATAACGTTGCTGCAAGGGTTGTTGCCGCTACTCCGACCGGATTGTATTAAACTTATTATTTGTTCTACGAAACTTCTAGAGGCATTTATCGAAAAGCGAAAGAGGTGAAATAGTCGGTGAAATCTGTGTACTCAGCAACAATCATGGTGCCTCTAAACTCAAAACTATAAATCAAAGACTGTTGCCCCAAGATAATGATGATTACGGATATATTGATCTACGGAAGCCTAAATCAACCAATCTGATATGATTTTGTGAGAGTAAACAAGAAAAGTTATTTTGGGTTTTCAAATCATAGGGTTTCATGGGTTGATTAGCGTGGAAGATGAAGAATAGAAGGGGAACGATGGTGGTTAGTGGTGACCGACAACTTCTTATGTAACTTCAGATCTGGTGGCGATGGTGAGGCGGTGGAGCGATGGTGGAGCAAAGGGTCGGTGGTGGTGGTGGATTAAGGATAAGATGAAGTAGTAGCTTAAATAAGAGATATAGAGTGAGATGGATGAGATTAAGTTCAACTGGTATTTATGTTCTTTAAAAAGAAAACAAAAAATGAAAAGTATTAATAAGGATTGAGTGTTTGACTTTTATATCATGCTGTCAGAAAATTGCAGAGCATAGAAAGACAATAAAAGACTTAAATGCCCTTCAACTCATCTCCACCTTTGATATGGCATCTAGAATTTTATATATTAAATCAATGGTTAGATGTAGGGTTAAAGGGTTCTTGTAAAAAGAGAGCGTTCTCACATTAACTCTTCTCTCTCTCTCTCTCTCTCTCTCTATATATATATCTATATATAATATAGATATATATATATATATATATAATATATATATATATATATATCTAGCT